>SKCR01047870.1:0-41263 GCA_019454045.1 Zanthoxylum bungeanum | reverse complement strand
TAATTATTAAATATTATCTATTACGTAAAAATAATGTCATTTATTTAAAAGATTTTTAAAATCAATAAAACTTTCTTCTTCACGTGTCCTAAGTGTCCGATAGGTATTGTAAATTTAAAAATTATTAAAATATAAAAAAATTAAAAGTTATGTATCCGAAGGCATCCAAGCTTGGATACATATCAATAAGCAACATAATATGCAATAAGTTTACAAGTATCCATGCTTCTTAGGCACAACCTGAAAGTAACAGTAAATGTAAAAAATAAAAGAATTGACAAAATCATCCCACTAACTTGTCATTACCTTTTCCCCAAAATACTTTTAACAAGACATTTTTTTATCAGAAACACAAACGCAAGTGTATTAAAGGAGATAAAATGTATATTAGAAAATTAAAGCTTCCTAAAATATTGAGGCAAAAGAAATGTGCACACCAGTAATGTGATTAATTTTATAAAATACGAATAAATGATGTGAGGACCAATGAATGTCATTTACAGGGAGACCATCCAAAACAGACTTCCAACCAAATATGCACATCTTTCACATGTGCTATCTGTCTGTGGGTGTTTATATGTATATTAGTTACTGGAATTCCAAGGCCCATTTGGAAACATTAACAGACAATATAATTTGGTGGTCTATTGATGGGCCAAATGTTAGGAGATTCCAGAAATAGATGATTTTGAATAGCCTATAACTGATGACCAAAGAAGATAGACTAAGCTTACTTCTACAGAAAGAGTAAGATTCTAGAAAATATATACGAAGAGTAAAAAGGTTATTAGAACAACTTCAACTGAATTTCTTGGGAAACTGATTTTAATTTTTAACAAAAACGACAGTAGAACGAATATATGAAAATTACGCTTTAATAATAATATTAAAAAGCAGAAAGACCCTCCACAAGTCTGAAAGTTAATGAGCTACAATATTTTATAGAGATATCACTGATGGTGATGGATTCACTTCATGCGTCTCTCATATCCACCAAGGGTTGACAGCAATGTTCACCCTATTAAGGAACTTTGCTCCTATGTTTTACTGCCTTCTAAAGAAGAATCATTAAGAGCCAATATACACTTTTTACTCTCATTAATTTGATTAGTATACATTTCAATGCAGAACATATTAACTGCACATAAATTCTGTTGGTATGACTATCCCATAATATCAATTCATTTGTGTTTCTCTATACATGACTAGGGCTGTAAATGTACCGAGCCGTTCATGAACAACTCGAGCTCGACTCGCATTTGGCTTAGTATCAAGATTGATTTGCTTAATAAATGAGTTATTTGAATTCAAAAATAATAGCTCAATTATTAAATGAGACCGACTCACAAGACCAACTGTCAAAAGCTCGATTCGGCTTGTTTTTGACTCGCGAACACTATTCGAAATAGACTCGACTTGGATAGTATAGACACAAATCAACTCGATATCATATATAGAGAGAGATCACAGGACATAGGAGTGGGCACTATCAGATTTGGATCGGATCGAATCCGAATCCGAATCCGATTCGATAAGAGTTGATTTGTTTGAATCGATCAGATTTTGAGTCCTTATCGGATCCGATCGGATTTGATATCTTAACGAATCAGATAAATTCGATTTGATAACAGATTCAATTTTTTGAATCGGATCGAATTTGTTACCAAATCGAATCTACTATAGGAATTATTATCAAATTGGATTCTCTATCGGATCCGAATCCGTTATCAAATCGGATTCTTTATCAGATTCGGATTCATTATCAAATCGGATAAAATCCGATTCGATCCGATAGTTATCAAATTTATCAGATCCGATCCGAAATTCGACAAACCAACCAAACACGATTTGATCGGATTCGAGAGCCAGATCCGATCCGATTTGATCCGTTATTATCGGATCGGATCTGACCCGATTCGATCCGATGCCCAGGCCTAACAGGACATTTGAATTTTGAAAGGAAATTATTTAAAATTTGATAAATTAAATAAAAAATAAAAAATAAAAACAATTTGTTTAAATTAATCGAGTTTGAGCTGAGCCAAATCGTTTAGTAATCAAATTCGAGTTGAACACGATCCCAATAATTTCTTAACGAGTCGAGTTCGAACAACATAAGTAAAGCTCGATTCATGCTCGAGCTCATATAAATGCTTATTGAGCCGAGCGGTGCACTACTCGGCTCGATTACACCCCTATACACGACAACCAATAAAAGTCCATCAAGGGAATATAATGAAAGCAATAAAGGGATGTACACGGAGAAAAGTACTTACTCCATTAAAAACACGTGGCCATCTTTCATAGAAAGATCTGATTTCTTCTTAAATGCACCGGGAGGGCGTAAAGACTTATTCTCCCCAGGTAGCTTTTGCGCCCTTGGCAACAAATGTATTTTTGTGCGAATAAGATGAATCAAGGAATTTGGCCGGACATTTTGGTCAGCAAGAGATTTATGGTCTTCAAGCTCCTTCCCCAAGTAAAATAGTTTAACAGTTTCTGCAGGCTTGAAATCTATAAGAACCACCATTCAAATTAAGATCTAATCCTTCTTGAGAAATTCAGCAGTCTTAAACATTCACATGGTAAAATCACCAAAGATGCCAAAAATTTATCTGATAATAATTACACTGAGTGATAAATGTGTGAGAAAAAAGACAACCTAGCTTCTTTGAAGCCTTTGCTTTAACGGAAGAGACAGTTTCCTCAGCATCCACATGCAGTTTACTTCCTTTGCCTCCTAAGCTCTTTACTATAACTTTCATGGGTCCTTGTGTTGGCAGCTTCCCTTGTTCTTTGACAGCCATCTCATTGTCATGGGGATACCATAAAGCCTTGGGCCGGTGAAAATTAGCTATATCTTTACTGCAAAACAGTAGGTAAAAAACAATAGCATACGACGGTAAGTAGTGGGTACAAAATTAACAGAATCAGTTGCATGAACAACTTGGAAAATCATACAGTACAGATAAAAAAAAAAAAGTTGTGTATTAAGGGTAGGAAGGGCATCTATAGAGTTTAGGAAGCCTTGTTAATTATGCATCATCATTTGCCAACAACTCTCAAATTATCTATTTTCAACGAATTTAAGAAATCCCTATATTATTCAGAATGAATTCCAGCAGGAGCCGAATTAATTGAAGGTGATAGATTAGCACTTGGATCGTGTTGCCCTTTTAAAAACATTTATAGAGAGAGAGAGAGAGCACAAACGACAGGAAAGGAATTTAGAAGCTTTTGTGCATTCTTTCTAACGTTTGTCTAATAAACATAGCATCGTATAAAAGATGAACAAATATAAACGGTGACTGTCAGAGCGCAGGCGAGTAGAAAAGTACAAAGTTCCCAGAAACAAAAATAAATCAAAACATTTTGACTTCTAATAAACCCGTAACTGCAGGGCTAAGTCACATTTGATTTTAAGAACAAGACAGCCCATACTCTCTATCACTATTCACTAATAAAACATGTGATAAGTGATATTCGTATTACTTCAAAGCCACAAATAAGTGATACTCTATTTCCTTTGCCGGGTTTTCCCAAAGGGTTTACCGGTAAAGGTTTTAAGGAGGTTAGCAACTTCTAGCTCTTGTTTTAGGCTAGTTTATATTCTTTCTTATTCCTTATCAAATGTACCATAACTTTTCTATTTTTTATGATATTCTCTCAAGCTAGGGCTGCTTTCAGACAAGATCTTGGGTGCCAGCCCAATGGGGACGTAAGGTTTTGTATTGGATTTCTTCCATCTCTGAGGCATTCAAAAAAAAAAAAAAAGGCCACAAATAAGTGATATTCTTATTACTTCAAAGCTACAACAGACATTTATTTAATTTCTATCTCAAAATGCCTGATACCCAATATGTTGAGTTAGGTCATACACCAAGTCAAAATTTCCTTAACTGGTTGAAGCGCCCTGTAAATGCTAAAGAGGTTGTGATAGCACGATTCAGTTAGTGCAAGCGGACTTCATTTTCATTATCAGCTGGAGGTTTACATGTCCATAAAACTCCCTACCTCCATCTCCATTTCGACGGGTCCAGGCATCCAGCAGTCTAGTTGTCATTGGGGTCAATATAATCTTATTTATATTCAGCAGAGTGCTTTACCAATGCCTCCTTTTAAAAATAAAATAAATTGGTAAAAGTTTTGCTTGAGTTATATAAATATGAAATGACAACAGTTCAAACGACATGCATTGAATAAAATGGTTTACTATATAGCACAAAGAGAAGTACAAACATTAATCTACAAAACATGCAATTAATAGTGCAGTAAATATGGAATGGATCCTTACTTGCTTAACTTCAGTTTCATTGTCTGAAGCTTTAGTGCAGGCGCAGAATGATGTACTCTGATACCATGAGCTGTGCGTTTGTTAGAATTTGATTGCGGCTGCTGGGAAATTTTCCCATTCATATAGAACTTGTCATTAGCAATATTAAATTTCCAGTCAGCTTGATATTTTCTACCCGGTAGCTCAGTACGATCCCCACTACTTGGTTTTGCAGATCGAGTTATGATCATAGCCCCTGCATGAAGCAGGGGATGTTCATCATCCTTGTTATCTGGAATTTCAAAAAGCATTTGCTCATCTTGAAGATCAAGAATCAGCTTAGGCTTTCCAACAGCATCTAATGGTTCCCATATAATATTGTCTAACCAAGATCCTTCCATCATATCTCTGTTTTGCAATGTAAGTTTGCTAAAGCGCTTTACAGCATCGCTTTGGCAGACCTCGATTGAAACATTCTCTTTTATACCATTTGCATGATTATGATTATCCTGATCTAACCGAGATCCTAACCTCAAAAGCTGGGGATGGTATCTGCTTTCTGTGAATGGATGACTTGTATTATCTGAAGAATTTTTTGAACCAAAGGACTCGGACAAAACAGGAGAATTTTGCATATTAACAATACAATCCTTCTCATTTGGGCTTGTAGATCTCTCATGAAGATTATTTTGCCCAGTATCAAGTCCAATTCCCCTCATTATAGCAGATTCCAAGTCCGGTCCAGGGATTTCACAACTCTCTATAGTGTTGTCACTCACTGCAGGAGAATTATCCCAGAGGATGTTTTCTTCCCAATCATGCTGATCAAGAGGGAAAAAATTTTGACTCGACATTGACTTCCATCCCACAGGAAGATTTACAGTCAAGTCCTCTTTCATTGGCTCTGCACAATTACAAGAGTCCTTTTTTTGCTCATCGCACTGTTCAGATATGGTGACAGCATCTTGCTCAACACCAAATTTTAATAATTCCAAGCCATCATCATCATGTAAGGAGACATCATGTTGAAACATATGGGCCTGTTTACATAATGGAAAACCTTGACCAGAGCCCTTTAAATACAACTCTTCATCCTCTTCAACCAGATTTGAAACATCGATGGTGTTGTATTTATCTGGACATAAAGGGTAGAAGGGAGGATACAGATAATTAAGACAGGAACTAAGCAAACTAAACTATGACCTTAAGTTGACAAAGAATAGCTCCCAGAATTTAACAAATAGAAAGGACTGGAAACAAGACCACCTACCTTTAGGAGTGAAATACCTTTGATCTCTTTTCTTCCCCTTCTTCAAGGGCTCATGAATACCAAAAATTTCAGAGAACCTTAAGATCACCTTTCCATCTTCTACACATAAAACTGGCAGTGGTGTGGAAACTTGTCCTTCTAATGGCCCTTTCAGTATATCAGCACACTCCTGTTGGATTTCATATCAACAGATTAATAAGACTGGTTTTTAATGGTTTTAAATTAACAGATCAGCGAGACTGGATTTTGTATTAGTGAAATGAAAGACATAATTATATTGATAAACTTAAACAAAGGAAAAGACTGATAGATGCAGCACATCCAAGAAATAGTTGGTTCGAAAAGGAGCAAAATAAACAGTTACAAATAAAACAAACAAAATATCTTCACACACTAAACCTATGGCGTCAACTATGAAAAGTGAATCATCATACCAACTCATGCTTAAAATTGAATGATGAAACCACTGTCAACCTTTTTTCAGTTTTCTTTCAAAAGAATAATCATTTCGTACGCTGCAAGGTGAAGTTCTTTCCATAACTAGTTCAATATACGTGTAGATTGATTCTTGAACACTTCCACTGGAAAATATGTGGATCATATGAACTAGTTTCAGCCAAATTCAGCATCTGCTCTAACCATTACTCTCAAGAGCTGTTGACTGCTCATAATTATATATTAATTGAATAGATATAATATCTTACAGCCATATGTAATTTGTCAGCACTTGATGCATGTATTTCATTCCAGGGAACAATCAGACTCATACATTGTATCCTAATGAAATCTAATGATATCGTGGGGTCAAAAATTGAAAAGTCAAATTCTTAGGAAATAACACTGTTATACAAAAAAAAGTTGTCTGGCTGACTCAAAAACAAGTAAAATAATAATTCCTTTGTCTTGGCCAACACAATCAACTAATAGCATTCAACTGTTTAGCATAGTTAACCCTTCATTTAAAAAAAAATGATAGAAACTACAAATTTTCATACTATTTTCAACAGTTGAAACAACAATCTGAGACTTTTTAGACCAGTTTTGGCAACAATGTTATACAATAATGAATTAAAACCAACGTCGTAATTACAATTGAACTTGAATAAAATAATAGCTCAAGTAAACAAATATAGTCATGTTCCAAACAAGTCGACATGACACAAAACCTGGTCAATTTGCGAATCCATTTTGAAAGTTCAAAATCAACCTATTTGTAACCACATTAAACAATTCACCCCAAGTCTCCCGAACACAATGGAGGCAAACCAACAAATGATAACATTGTATTGGAATGAGTTATCCCCACACATGATGAAAAAAGGACACCATTCATAGTTCAGGAGATAGAAAGAACTGGTAATGTGTGAATCTCACAAGCGCGCACGTTTTTTATTTCTTACTTTCACAACTAGCTCTTTCAATCTCCTTGTAAAGACAAAAACCTTTGGTAATTAGCAGAAGTAATAAATGCTTATTTTTGAAAATCATAAAACACAAGTGGAAAATTTCATTTTCGGGCTCTAACCATGAAGTTTGGAAAATTCATTCTTGAAAATGCACCATTCTTCTACAAGCTCAATGCTACATCATGCCTTATTTGATTTTAGTTACGACACAACCTATATTTGAATAAATTACATAATTACAAAGATAATTACATAAATTATTCCTAATCAACATTATATGATTACAAAAAAATTTAAGGAAAATTATCAATTTTACACCCAAAAAATAGTTAAAGTTCAGTTTTGCTTAAAATTTTTTAAAATATTCAGTTTTCCACCCAAAGCTTAAAAAGTATTCACTTTTCCACTCAGATGTTAACGCCGTTAGAATTTTGCTGATGTCGTAAGGGTATTTCAATCATTTGATAACGTCATGGTGGAAAAGTGAACATTCTTTGAACTTTGGGTGGAAAAGTGAACAATCTTTTCGGGTGGAAAAAAGATTACTTTAATAGCAGTTGAAAAATTTCAAGTGAAGATTTATGAATTTTCAAGTGTTTATATATGTAGGGATGATAGTTATATCTGAAAAGATATAAAAAAATCTGGATCCGCATTTAAAAAATACGAATTGGGATTTAAATTTCTAAGATATGCACTGAGCCACTGACAGGTCCAGATTCGCTTGACTAAAGTACTCATGGAATGTAAATGAATGAGAAAATATAACGGACCATAAAAATGACAAACAAAGTTGTCTAACAAAATGCAGATCGGGATATACATGAATCCGGATCTAAATCTGCATTACATTTTTGTGGATCTGGATGGGGTATTATCTGTGCAGATTTTCGGATATCCAAATTCGTAAAAAATCCAAATTTTTATATTTTTTAATTTTTTTTTAAGTTATTTAAACATCCAAAATAAAATAAAATAACATTTATAATTACATAATACTATTTAACTTCCAAAATAATATTTACAATTCACAATCCGTCTAAAATAATCTAAATTTAAAAAGTGTACATTTTCCACCCGAAGTTCCAAAAATGTTCACTTTTTCCACCATGATATTATCAAATGACCAAAATACCCTAATGACGTCAGCAAAATTCTAACGATGTTAACATATGGGTGGAAAAGTGAACAGATTTTGAAATTCGGGAAAACTAAACATTTTAGAAGTTTTCCACTAAGATTGAACTTTAAAATTCTTCGAGTGGGAAAATGATAATTTCCCAAAATTTAATAAAAAATTAAAATCGTCTAGGCGCCGCCTAAAAAGCCTAAGCACTAAGCGCTCCCCCACTATACGCCTAGCGCCTAGCTTTTTTTAGAACAATGGCCAGTGTAACACGTCATCAATTGGTCCAACCAAGTAGAGAATATTTTCCTCAGACTCGTCTTTGCAAATATGTCACATTATTAATTTCTCACAGGATATTCTACATGATATTTTACATGCTCAATGTATTTGATTTTGGTTAAGACACAACCTATATCTGAATAAATTACATAATTACAAGATAACTACATAATTTTTTCCTAATCAGCATTATATGATTACAAAAAAAAAATTTAATAAACAAAATAAAGCCATCTAGCTCGTCCGTCTAGGCAGCGCCTAGAAGCCCTAAGCGCTAGGCGCTCCCCCACCGTATGCCTAGCGCCTGGCTTTTTTTATAACATTGGCCACTATTAAGTCAGACTCGTCTTTGCAAATATGTCACATAATTAATTTCCCACGGATATTCTACATGATATTCTATAAGCTCAATGCTACATCATGTCATATTGTTAATGCAGAATTTTCATCTAAGACACGAATCAAACAATTCCAAAATATATTAAGCAAAAGCATATTAAGGATTACTTATCAAAACAATTTTTCGATTTTCTAATATAAAAAGACATTTATCCCATTAAACAGATTGAAAGGTAGAAATTAAGGAATATTACAAACCACCAACTGACCTCATCATAATCTTCTACCCCAGCTATATTATCTTCTTCAGCACCCAAAGAGCCAACTTGTGAATCATCCTCAAGAGATTTTTCCCCTTCTGGAAACACTATAGCACACTCACCCTGCCCATCTGAAAATAACACTCAAGTCAAACACCAAATAACACTATAAAAAGTCAATGGTAAAAATTTATTAATTGGTCAAGAACAATATTGTTAAAAGCGCCAGTAAAACGTAAAAGGTCCTAAGAAAATGTGCAAGGCGCACGTCTGATGAAAGTGAGGTGCAAATTGCAAAAAAAAAAATACAAATAAATGTGTTTTTCGAATCTTAAAGCCCACCCTAAGGCCTATCTTAATTTATTAAAGAAATATTATACAACTTGGTTTTGGATTGGGTGGGTCAATTCAGATAGGATTTTCACACACATTTTTATAAGGCGCGCCTTCGTGCCTAGGCGCACGCTTTTGTGCCTAGGGGCGTGCCAGATGAAGGTCGCCTAGACTAACCCTTAATGAGACGCAGTTGTTTGAGCCTAACCCTGAGCCTAAACCTGAGGCACGCCTTTGACAACTATGGTCAAGAACCAATGATTACTAGAAATTCAAAGAGTCAACTACAAAATATTCATGTGAAGTTGTTACAGAAAAATAAGTAACCCATACTCATACAATCACTCCATATAAATTGAGGAAAAGTATGGCAAATTTATATTTAGTCAATCTGAAGCTCAAAACATTCCAACCAAAGAGACATAAGAGTCAGGCATACATGAATCGTCTTTGTTACGAATACATGAATAACATGATCAATTTGGGAATCCAACCTAGTTGTCCATGTAAAATAAAATTGACAATGAACATAACATTTATAAAGGTCACGAGCTATTACATCTAAGATCAGATAAAGTAAACCTGATAAGGATGTAGTTTTAACTTCAGTTTCTTTATCCACCTCCTCGTGTTCCTTTTCAAGCTCCTCATCCTCATCATAATTTTCATCATCGAATGGAGATGGTATAGGTTTCAAAGCAGCAAGCGAAACTTCAGCAGAAAAGTATTCCTTTTTTGGCAACAAATAGTCCTCCTCACTAACAATTTGAATCTCTGGCCCCTCGTATTGCTCATCAAAATCCTCATAATCAACTGCATCTTCAGCCTTCTCATCATAATCTAGCAGCAGAAAAACCAAAATTTTTAATCAGAAAATTTGACCAGAAAGAACAACTATTTAAAACTGTGAATTAGACTAAAGTTCCATCACATTATTTAGTAAATCTAACAGAGAATTAAACCATCTCTCCACCAAAGAATAAATCAAACATATGTTATAAAAGTATCTAGTATTAAAGATCGCTTACTAGATCATGATGAAAAGAATCATCTATTGGCTAGAGGGTAAAGAAATTCCAACCCTCAGTAGTAAAAAGAACCAAGGAAAAATTGATAGTCAGAAACTGTGAAGATAACGAACAATAAAGAGGGTAAAGCTTCTTCATACCTCAATGACTTAAAAGAGAGACCGGAAAGTTCGAAAGTACAATCTTTTCAATGAACACCTCACAAGGTACCGTCAGATCATAGTAGTTTAACATCTTATTATCATCATTAGATATTTTATCAATGGTCCTTACAACAAAGGTATAACAAAATTACAAAACTAAGGCAATAAAGCATCAACAAACCGAAAAAATGAGGGTAGCTGAGATGAGAATGTTTAGATAGATGTGTGGGTACACTAGGAAAGACAGAATTAGGAAGAAATTGAGGGTAGCACCGATTGATGAAAAGATGAAAGAAATAAGGCTAAAGATGGTTTGGACATATCCAACCAACGTAGGCCTTTAAGTGATTCAGTGAGAAAATGAGAGCAAATGGTGATACTATATGACAAGAGAGGAAGGAGAAGGCCTAAGTTAACATGGACAAAACCCATAAAAAGAGACCTAGATTTTATGGAGCTTGATGAATCTATGATCTCATAGAGAGCATCAAAAGATCCATGTAGCCGACCCCATATAATGGGAAAAGACTTTGTTTAGTTTAGTTAGATTTATAAAAGGCTAAACCACATAGATTGGACCTTGGAGGTAATTCTGCCAACAGAAACAACTTAACATCTATCTAAAATCCCAAAATTACTCAGAAAGAGGACCCCTCCTGGATATCCAACTACAATCAATACTGGTCTTGCATTAACCATTCTGTTTGTACCAGTCATACAAAGATTTGAAGGTCAATAATTATTACTGCTAAATGCTTCTACAATGATTTTTACAAAGAAAACAGATATTAAAAAATTAGTTGAAGAAACAAAGATCCTACTAACAGAACATCAAAAACTGCATGATATATTTTCCTCGCAGACAACATCACCTTGTTCAACAGCATCGGCTGGTGCTTGTGGTGAATTTACTGACATCTGAAAGTGAAAAACCTCATTATAATTGTACTATTTAAGAAACCCTAAAGATTATGACAACAAAACACTAAGAACCAAAAAGCTGGAAAACATGATTAAGAACTCCATACATCTATGTCCATGAGAGACGGACCAAGTCTGTCCGCAACTGCAGCAAGGTGCTCCTTTGCGTCCTGGAAAAGTAATTGCATCTCTACCATTAATGTGATCAACAGATCAAAAGACAAATGCAAAGGAGGAAAAAAGGCAAAAAAACCTGATCTAGAAAAAGAGAAATCATAAACCGTAATTGACCATAGAAAAGCAACACGAAAGCTAGTTGTATGAAGAGTAAATGGATACAATGATATAACGCAACGATACACCACTATTTACATCAGCATAAGTACCACACATCTATACGATAGAATTATTGTTGTAAACTTGTAATAAGCATCAAAATTGTCAGGTCTTGGCATTTCTTTCCCTATATATAAAGTTGATGAATTGAAAATGACAGAGATTGGCCCAATAACAAGTCATAGTTCACAAAGACAGGCTAAAATATCTATATGAAGGCTGTCATGTGAAGACTTGGCTGCAAGCAGCAATGTATTATCATCATTTATTACATGTGATATGAGAAATTATACATGAAATAAGAACAGATGATCACCTCATCAAGGTAATCAACATCAAGATCACCAGCATTGTCAACATTCCCGAACATAAACCCCAAAAGCCTGTTCCCTCCACTAACCTCCTCATATTCTTCCTCATCATCTAGCAAATCAACCATCCAAACAAGATTTGAGAACAATAATTTTTATTCTGTGTTCTAACACATTGATAAAATGCAGTATATGTAGATAACAAGCAAAGGCCCAACCAACCATAACAAGGTATAGCAAGTAAAACCATTTCCAAAAGAAACAGTCAGTCACATGTTACATAATCATCACAGCGTCCATTAGACTGTGGAACAACTTTTATGTTGTCTATTGTAATACTATAGACTATGTTTGTAATCAGCAAATTATTGAAGTGAAACCAAAAATAAAGTGAGATACTCTTTGATGAAGCATTCTAGACACGTTTAATGGTACATCCTAACTGTAAAAATGCAGTTACTAGCAAAAACATAAAGGAATTCTAAAAATGAATGTTCTCAAATGCATCACTAAGAAGATAAAGTTCATTTAGGAGCCATTCAGACATTTCAAATGACGATATTTTGCATAATTAAGGACTAATGAATACAACAGTTTGATGATCCATACACCTATATATAAAACTTTAAATTTCACTCTCAAACCGAGCCCTTAAACGCCTCTATTTGTTACCTACCATGCAACCAATCTACAAGTTCGTGTCTATATTGATCATTCATAAAATACGACTGCAAAATACACTGTCATCACTGAATTTAAGAAACTTAAAACAACAGAACATAACAAAAATAACAATAAATGAACATGTTATAGATTATCACTTATCAAGCAACCGACGGACCTTCATCTCGGCCATCCTTAGAAACACTACCTGAATCGTTTCCACCCATCTTTTTAGTTACAGCTCTGAAGTAACAATCAAAGTAAACATCAGAAAAACATAATAAATACTTATAAGAACCCAAAAAAAAAAATTCCAAGGTCAAAACTTATCTAGCTTTTCAGTCATTATTTCAAATTTTTCTTCATTTCACTAAATTTATGGGAATAAAATAGTTCGTTTTAATTCAAATCCCAAGAACTCTGCCTCAGATTTTCACTAAAAACATTAATTCCCTAAATAAAAAAGCCAATCAATTAAAAGAGTTTAGTGAAATTCCGAAAAACATAAACCCTAAAGTGCAAAACTCATATTGTAGGGATAATTAAGTCGAATCATCATAAATAATAATAATGAAAAAAATTTGCTTCCGTAATTGCAACGAGAGGTTGCCATAAATTAATTTGAAAAAGAAAACAAAGCTAAGATGAGCTGAATTCCAAAGAAAAAAGTAAATGAGAAAAAATAAAATAAATTTTAACAGGGAGGCTTTAGCAAACCTGTTAGTAGATTACAAAGATTTTTTTCCCATTCCAATCAAGAATACGGATAAGCTTGTGTTGTATAAAAAGAACCAGATTTGAATTTTTAGTAACAATAAAAAAGGAAGAAGAACCCAGAGCGAGAACGAGAGCGAGACGAAGGGTAATGTTTATTATATATATATTTATAACAATTAATGATGCGGCCGGGGACAATTGGTCCGGATCTCCGTGGATTCGGATCCTCACCGGATCTATATGGATCCTGGATCCGGATCCTCGCTATGATTTTAGGCTTTTTAGCAACCAGATCTGCATGGATTCGGATCCGAATGCGGATTTCCGGACATCCGGATCCGCAAAATACGCATTTTTTCTGCCAAAATAATTGATTTTTCATTTCATTTTATAAATGATCGCCGAAACTCAATTGATTCTTGGCTTTGGGCCTTGTTGCTTCCTTTATGACGTCCACCTACCATGTCATTTTAAAGCTTCTTCCACCATGGAAATCAAACCTAATGCAGCAAAAAGACATCACTGTGAGTGATTGTAGAGAGGGAAATCGCGAAAGATACATGAGGCAGGCAATTTGACAAGAGACATATGTGGTGTTTTGTTGAAGGTTGGGGATTTTTTCCAGTTCTCTTTTTTTTAATTAAACAGAATAGAGTCGCTAAAACGGGTAAAAGTGTCCACTGCCGTTTGCAAAACAAGTCCGGATCTGGTTCAGGTATATCTAAAACGGGTTGATGTACCCAGAATTCGGTCCATGACCCAGATTTCATAACAGTGAAATTGTTGGGCAACAAAAATTAAAAGTAATAGACCCATCTGAAGGCTGTTTAAGGGGAGATGGGAGCTTACAGGTGTGGATAATAAATTAAATCCTAAACAACAAAACTAAGAGACACGGTCGCCGGTTCGGTTCTATTCTAAACCAGAATCAAATCATTTAGTTCTGAACCGAAATCAAACCGTCCAGCTCCCGATTCCATAAGAATGTGAAGCTAGGAATCAAACGGTTCCGGTTCGGTTTCGGTTTTTTTAATTAATTTAAAATTTTAACTTCAATTTTTGTTTAAAAATAAAAATTTATTAATTTGAATTTATATTACATTAAATTAAAAATAAAATAAATGAGTTTGAACTTAAATTTTTAAAAACTTAAATTGCTTACATATCCTCTTGAGTGAGAGAAATCAAACATCATGTAGTTCCATTATATTTTTTAGATAGTTCCCTATTACAATTATTTACTCATCATCATTATTTGTGAATGTTGTTGCTCATTCAGCTTACGTTTCGCTTACACTAGCAGATACATTGTCGAACAAGTCTTCAAAGTGATCAGAGGTATCTTCTTTTTGCCTCGGATCAGCTCAGGTCTAATCATCCTCGCATGTTGTTGCTTCTAAAGTGCTTGGGTGTAATGAAGACCATCTCGCTTCCAAAATATTACCTCATAAGCTGAAGGTTTGTTCAACCGCAACGGTGTAAACATGTGCTGGCAGCACCTCTTTAGCAATAATTGATAAAATAGGATATACATTTTGATGTCGGTTCCACCAGTCAAGTACTTGTAAAAGTTTACTTATTAAACTTTTACCAGGAAACTCGAAATTTATTGATAACAAATTATCTAATTTCGGGTTGCTAGTCGTCATTTTCCTCTGTTTTTTATTTGGTTATAGTAACCAACGATCACATATACTAATTCTTGAATGTATTACGGATTCACTACTAGATTGTCCCGATAATTACAAGTTATATCTATTGACATAATGTCACGACCCCCTCCCTAGAGCGGGCCCAACCCTAGAAAGAGGTTCACAGACTTCTTTAGCTCGAGCATTCTATATGTCGAACCAACCAAACAAATATGCACTATTAATACATCATATGTTACAAATACATGAATTATACACAATTTGTATGGTTTACAACACAAGTCTTAAAGATATGCAAATGACGACTCAAATGTCTGGACCAACCCGAAAAAAATAACAGTGGCACGTGGATCCAAATCTGGTACTGCTTATGTTGTGCTCGCGAACTACCTGGAATGTTTGGGGAAAATGTAAGTGAGCTTAAAGAGCTCAGTAAGTAAAACACTCATACTCTCAATATGACTTCACCCACAAAATAGGGATATATATATATATATATATATATATATATATATATATATATATATATAAGTATATGTTTGTATGAAAATAACATATACTGTAATATCATCTCAAGCAATCATCCCACAACAATACAAACATCCATCAAACATGGTTGCTAATCCGGGTCCAATATAACAGTGGATTGAAACCAATGGGAGAGTTTATCTCATACTTCCAAGGTTTCCCGCCATATCATCCCGCAAAATATGAAGAGATATTATCCCGCAAAAATATCTCAATCATCCCACAAAATATATGGAGATATTAACCCGCAAAAATATCTCATCTCTGACCACTATTATACAAAACCCGACAGCATAACATACATCACTCATCATCCAATACAATCATATCTCGCATCCAATCCATCAATCTCATCTCAATAATCATGAATTCATATTTATCATGCTTTCAATATCTCAATATCACATCTCCACAAAATATGTAAATATATATATTTTTTGATTATACCAGTATATATATGGACTTTCACAACAATCATCAATCAGCAAACAATTATGTTAAGAGAATCATCATGCATTGTACTTACCTTTATCCACACAAAAGTCTTTAATATGTCTATATTCTCACTAAGAATCTCAATCGGACGCTCAAAATGTAGAGTCGAGAACGACAATCCATTCGATATATCCAAACAACTATGTTGAGTAGAAAAACAGCGACGAACAGATTTGAAACTTGCTGATACGCTTAACGAGGCAAGTGGGCCCCACAACGAAAATCGGCCCCATAATCAGAAATCGGGCCCCACAATCAGCTACTTTCAACGGTGGATATTTATACCAAAACGCTCGTATAGTCGAGAGCAATAATCTGGTACGTCCGGATCGCCGATCCAATGGTCGGATCTCAAATTCCAGTATTATTCTCGAATTACCGGTAATTACAAAACAGAAAACAACTCAAACGATATCTGATCATGAAGTGACCACTGGCGTTGGAAAGATATCAGCCTGAAAAGTACTCACTCGCCGGAGGTGGCCGTCAAAAGTGATCGGAGATGGCAAGAAAATTCAGAAAAGTCGGCGACGAGTCGTCCTCTTCAGGTGGCGCGTGGAGGCGCATCCAGCGTCCGTTCTTCTCGATCTCGACGGATCTGAAAAGCTGACGTCAACAGATATCTGGCGGACCGGCGCGTGGCGGTGAATGACCGGCAGTGGAGCGGCGGCGGCGATCTCAAGATCCGGCAGAGAGAGAGAGAGAATAATTGAGAGAGAAATTTGAGTTTAAGAACTTCATCTCCAATTGCAACCGCATGAGTAGCTATAAGAAGATAATGAAAATAAGTTAAATGAATCAATGAGAGCCTAGGAGATACTACTATTCCAACAGAAGAAGCCATTTCAACGGAAGAAGCAATTGTTGCTTCCATAGAAAGATAAAAAGGATAATAATATATTAGAAGTAGTGGGTGATGATTGTTGAGTTTAGGGAAAATGAGACTTAAGATAGTGGGTGTATTGGAGATAAGGAAAAAAAAATAATAATAATTTAAATGGGGTGTGATATTACACATAATCATTAAAAAAATCTATTAAATAATTTTTTTATCTATTATTTTTCTAACTTTAATTTCATCATCTATTCATAAAAATTCATAGTAAGTTTGTAAGCCACTATTCAAATATTCTAATTTAAATCTAAGATCAAAAATTATGACAATAAGATAAAGTAATGAAATGTCCTTAAAATAAGTCAACAATTTTCTCTTCATAACAGTAATAACTTAAAAAAAAAAATCACTATCATTTGAACTTTCAACATGCTCATATGGTGTATCAATAATATTCAAACATTTAACAAAAAATAATTTATTGTAGGATAATAAACTTTACTAAAAATATTTGTTGTATTATTAAAGCATTTAAATTTTCTAAACTTTTTTTTCACAAATATCTCATTGACTAGACAAAAGTGTTATATGTTGAACATGTTGATAAAAAAATTATATAATACATTTTGTATTAAGAAACTTGAGTTAAAAGAAAATAAGTTGAATTTTTCAACGAGTTGGAACATCTCGTGAAAATTTTACCATCATTTAATTTATAAAATTCGGCTCATTCTCTCCTGACATTAGAATATGACCAAATACAATTAAATGCAATCTTAATAAGATTAATGTGATATTCTAAATAAGTCAGATCATCTTGAACTCATAAATTAAGGACATAGCATGTGCAACGAACATGCAAAAATCGACTCTCTAAATTTGGTTGACATATTTCTTTTAAATCTTTTATTGATGTAGTATTTGCAGAAGCATTGTCAAAATCAATTGTTAAAATTTTACCTAATAAATCATATTCATCAAAAATTACTTTAATCATTTTATAAATATTTTGTGCAGTGTATTACTTATCAAAAACTCTAAATACAATAAGTTGTTTTTGCATGTTCCATGATGCATCAATCCAATAACAAGTCACACTCATGTATATGTGTGTGTTGCCAATGGTCACTCTAAATATCAGAACAAATAGAAATACGACATTTAATATCTTTAAATATTTTATTTTAAATAATTTTACCATCTTTGTATAATTTAAAAATTTATCGTTTTGTTGTATTTCTAGACATTTTATAGGCATCATGATTTAAATTATTTCAAACATAATAAGTAAAATCAATTTTTTCACCAAAACTTAAATCATACTTGTATTAGATGAAACGTACTTTCCCATTTGAGTTTGTGCTATATCAAGTCTAATTTCAATGGCATGATGTCTATATAAGTGTTTGTTCATATTGTCATAGCCGCCAATAAATTTATAAGATACACCACAATAGTTGCATATTGCTTTTGGACTTTCATTTTCAGTCTCGACTAAATGAAAATGAATTTTGAAAATATTGGAAGATCGAGACTTAATTTCTCTTCTTTATATATCAATATTTTGGCCGCTCTCTTGGGTTGAGACATTGAACATGGTATTCTCAGATGAACTTGCCATTTTTTTGTTAATATTGAAGAATTGCATAATTAAATTAATTGGAGAAATTGAAGATGACAGAATTAAGGATTAAAGAAATTGAGAGAGTTGAGCATTGGTGTGTTGAAAAAATGAAGTATGACCATATTTATATATTTTTGGAATATTTTGTGATACCTAAATTGCCCTTGAAATTAGCTATTTTATTAATATTATTAAGGATAATTAGTAATTTTATTTAATAAAAATAAAATTAAAAAAGGCAGCACCATGCTGCTGGCCCAACGACTACTAGCTGTTGGACACAAACGATTCCAACCGGAACCATTACGATTCCGATTGGAATCGTGGAACCGGAACTGGCTGGTTCCTTCCGATTCAGTTCCGGTTCGGTTTCGATTCCGAACCGAAACAATGGTAAGGTCTAGGCATAGTGAGAGGTAGGTGGTGTATTAGTTTTTGACCCGAGCAATTATTGTGATATAACAACTATCGATATTCGTTGTTGTTCACTTTTACTGTCTTTCATTTCTTTTTGAGTTTGATTGAGTTAGAGTTAGTGTTTTTTTGTCATTATTTTATTAAAATTAGGGTATTTATATTTAATTAATTCAAATTTGTTAAAAGATGCATTTGCCCTTCTAAAGATATTTTTGACAACAAAATTGAACGATTTAGGTATTGATAACTTATTCTCTATTCTCTCCAAATGGTGTGGCTTGATGGTAAAGGGCATAAGACTTGGTTGTCAGGTCCTGTGTTCGAGTTCATGTGATGCATTTCTTATAAGAGTCTGGGATAGTCAGAGATTTTACTTACTCCATTTAAACCCGGGTCGGTAGTTTGGCGGCGAAGTTTCCAAAGTTTACAAGCAGCATAGTTTAAAGCATTTCGAACATAATTAGTAAAATCAATTTTTTTTTCACCAAAATTTAAAGAAATATGTCATATACAAGTAAATTTAGTAAATTCTTCTCTATTTTTAGCATCAGAATATTTAAATAAATCTAAAGAACTCATACTTTTATTAGATGAAGCGTACTTGTCCATTTAAGTTTGTATTGTATCAAGTCCAATTTCAGCGGCATGATTAAAATTTAAAAAAAAACATAAATATATATATATATATATATATATATATATATTATATATATATATATATATATATATATATATATATATATATAAGTATATGTTTGTATGAAAATAACATATACTGTAATATCATCTCAAGCAATCATCCCACAACAATACAAACATCCATCAAACATGGTTGCTAATCCGGGTCCAATATAACAGTGGATTGAAACCAATGGGAGAGTTTATCTCATACTTCAAGGTTTCCCGCCATATCATCCCGCAAAATATGAAGAGATATTATCCCGCAAAAATATCTCAATCATCCCACAAAATATATGGAGATATTAACCCGCAAAAATATCTCATCTCCGACCACTATTATACAAAACCCGACAGCATAACATACAACACTCATCATCCAATACAATCATATCTCGCATCCAATCCATCAATCTCATCTCAATAATCATGAATTCATATTTATCATGCTTTCAATATCTCAATATCACATCTCCACAAATATGTAAATATATATATTTTTATTATACCAATATATATATGGACTTTCACAACAATCATCAATCATCAAACAATTATGTTAAGAGAATCATCATGCATTGTACTTACCTTTATCCACGCAAAAGTCATTAATATGTTTATCACATCCTCACTAAGAATCTCAATCGGACGCTCAAAATGTAGAGTCGAGATCGACAATCCACTCGATATATCCAAACAACTATGTTGAGTAGAAAAACAGCGACGAACGGCTTTGGAACTTGCTGATACGCTTAACGAGGCAAGCGGGCCCCACAACGAAAATCGGCCCCATAATCAGAAATCGGGCCCCACAATCAGATACTTTCAACGGTGGATATTTATACCAAAACGCTCGTATAGTCGAGAGCAATAATCTGGTACGTCCGGATCGCCGATCCAATGGTCGGATCTCAAATTCCAGTATTATTCTCGAATTACCGGTAATTACAAAACAGAAAACAACTCAAACGATATCTGATCATGAAGTGACCACTGGCGTTGGAAAGATATCAGCCTGAAAAGTACTCACTCGCCGGAGGTGGCCGTCAAAAGTGATCGGAGATGGCAAGAAAATTCAGAAAAGTCAGCGACGAGTCGTCCTCTTCAGGTGGCGCGTGGAGGCGCATCCAGCGTCCGTTCTTCTCGATCTCGACGGATCTGAAAAGCTGACGTCAACAGATATCTGGCGGACCGGTGCGTGGCGGTGGATGACCGACAGTGGAGTGGCGGCGGCGGTCTCAAGATCCGGCAGAGAGAGAGAGAGAATAATTGAGAGAGAAATTTGAGTTTAAGAACTTGATCTCCAATTGCAACCGCAAGAGTAGCTATAAGAAGATAATGAAAATAAGTTAAATGAATGAATGAGAGCCTAGGAGATACTACTATTCCAACAGAAGAAGCCATTTCAACGGAAGAAGCAATTGTTGCTTCCATAGAAAGATAAAAAGGATAATAATATATTAGAAGTAGTGGGTGATGATTGTTGAGTTTAGGGAAAATGAGACTTAAGATAGTGGGTGTATTGGAGATAAGGAAAAAAAATAATAATAATTTAAATGGGGTGTGATATTACACATAATCATTAAAAAAATCTATTAAATAATTTTTTTATCTATTATTTTTCTAACTTTAATTTCATCATCTATTCATAAAAATTCATAGTAAGTTTGTAAGCCACTATTCAAATATTCTAATTTAAATCTAAGATCAAAAATTATGACAATAAGATAAAGTAATGAAATGTCCTTAAAATAAGTCAACAATTTTCTCTTCATAACAGTAATAACTTAAAAAAAAAAATCACTATCATTTGAACTTTCAACATGCTCATATGGTGTATCAATAATATTCAAACATTTAACAAAAAATAAATTTATTGTAGGATAATAAACTTTACTAAAAATATTTGTTGTATTATTAAAGCATTTAAATTTTCTAAACTTTTTTTTCACAAATATCTCATTGACTAGACAAAAGTGTTATATGTTGAACATGTTGATAAAAAAATTATATAATACATTTTGTATTAAGAAACTTGAGTTAAAAGAAAATAAGTTGAATTTTTCAACGAGTTGGAACATCTCGTGAAAATTTTACCATCATTTAATTTATAAAATTCGGCTCATTCTCTCCTGACATTAGAATATGACCAAATACAATTAAATGCAATCTTAATAAGATTAATGTGATATTCTAAATAAGTCAGATCATCTTGAACTCATAAATTAAGGACATAGCATGTGCAACGAACATGCAAAAATCGACTCTCTAAATTTGGTTGACATATTTCTTTTAAATCTTTTATTGATGTAGTATTTGCAGAAGCATTGTCAAAATCAATTGTTAAAATTTTACCTAATAAATCATATTCATCAAAAATTACTTTAATCATTTTATAAATATTTTGTGCAGTGTATTACTTATCAAAAACTCTAAATACAATAAGTTGTTTTTGCATGTTCCATGATGCATCAATCCAATAACAAGTCACACTCATGTATATGTGTGTGTTGCCAATGGTCACTCTAAATATCAGAACAAATAGAAATACGACATTTAATATCTTTAAATATTTTATTTTAAATAATTTTACCATCTTTGTATAATTTAAAAATTTATCGTTTTGTTGTATTTCTAGACATTTTATAGGCAGCATGATTTAAATTATTTCAAACATAATAAGTAAAATCAATTTTTTCACCAAAACTTAAATCATACTTGTATTAGATGAAACGTACCTTCCCATTTGAGTTTGTGCTATATCAAGTCTAATTTCAATGGCATGATGTCTATATAAGTGTTTGTTCATATTGTCATAGCCGCCAATAAATTTATAAGATACACCACAATAGTTGCATATTGCTTTTGGACTTTCATTTTCAATCTCGACTAAATGAAAATGAATTTTGAAAATATTGGAAGATCGAGACTTAATTTCTCTTCTTTATATATCAATATTTTGGCCGCTCTCTTGGGTTGAGACATTGAACATGGTATTCTCAGATGAACTTGCCATTTTTTTGTTAATATTGAAGAATTGCATAATTAAATTAATTGGAGAAATTGAAGATGACAGAATTAAGGATTAAAGAAATTGAGAGAGTTGAGCATTGGTGTGTTGAAAAAATGAAGTATGACCATATTTATATATTTTTGGAATATTTTGTGATACCTAAATTGCCCTTGAAATTAGCTATTTTATTAATATTATTAAGGATAATTAGTAATTTTATTTAATAAAAATAAAATTAAAAAAGGCAGCACCATGCTGCTGGCCCAACGACTACTAGCTGTTGGACACAAACGATTCCAACCGGAACCATTACGATTCCGATTGGAATCGTGGAACCGGAACTGGCTGGTTCCTTCCGATTCAGTTCCGGTTCGGTTTCGATTCCGAACCGAAACAATGGTAAGGTCTAGGCATAGTGAGAGGTAGGTGGTGTATTAGTTTTTGACCCGAGCAATTATTGTGATATAACAACTATCGATATTCGTTGTTGTTCACTTTTACTGTCTTTCATTTCTTTTTGAGTTTGATTGAGTTAGAGTTAGTGTTTTTTTGTCATTATTTTATTAAAATTAGGGTATTTATATTTAATTAATTCAAATTTGTTAAAAGATGCATTTGCCCTTCTAAAGATATTTTTGACAACAAAATTGAACGATTTAGGTATTGATAACTTATTCTCTATTCTCTCCAAATGGTGTGGCTTGATGGTAAAGGGCATAAGACTTGGTTGTCAGGTCCTGTGTTCGAGTTCATGTGATGCATTTCTTATAAGAGTCTGGGATAGTCAGAGATTTTACTTACTCCATTTAAACCCGGGTCGGTAGTTTGGCGGCGAAGTTTCCAAAGTTTACAAGCAGCATAGTTTAAAGCATTTCGAACATAATTAGTAAAATCAATTTTTTTTTCACCAAAATTTAAAGAAATATGTCATATACAAGTAAATTTAGTAAATTCTTCTCTATTTTTAGCATCAGAATATTTAAATAAATCTAAAGAACTCATACTTTTATTAGATGAAGCGTACTTGTCCATTTAAGTTTGTATTGTATCAAGTCCAATTTCAGCGGCATGATTAAAATTTAAAAAAAAACATAAATATATATATATATATATATATATATATATTTAATATGTTTGTATCATTTTTATTTATTTTTAACATTTAAATTGTTAATTTATCAATGAAACTTGTGATTTATTTATGAATTGTCTTTGTATATAGTGTAAATATATTTAATATTTATATATTTTTAATTTTTAATTTTTAATTTTTAATTTTTTTTTTAAATTCGGGCCCAAAAAAAGCCCGGGCCGGGCTTTTCCCGAGCCCGGGCTTTTTTTTTTTATTGGCCGAGCTCGGGCCGTGCTTGCAAAAGCCCGACCCGGCCCATTGCCACCCTTAGGCATGATGTCTATCCAAGTGTTTGTTTATATTGTCATAACCGCCAGTAAATTTTAAGATATACTACAATAGTTGCATATTGCTCTTGAACCTTCATTTTCAGTCTCGACTAAATGAAAATGAATTTTGAAAATATCGGAAGATCGAGACTTAATTTCTATTCTTCGTGTACCGATACTTTAGCCGCTCTCTTTGGTTGAGACATTGGACATGATGTTCTCAGATGAGTTTGTCATTTTTTGTTAATATTGAAGAATTTAAAAATTAAATCAATTTGGGAAATTGAAGATGAGAAAATTGAGAATTAAAGAAATTGAGAGATTTGAGCATTAGTATGTTGAAAAAAATGAAGTATGACCCATATTTATATTTTTTTTGTATTATTTTTATGATACCTAAATTACCCCTAAAATTAACTGTTTTATTAATATTATTAGGGTAATTTAATAATTTTATTTAATAAAAATAAAAAATAAAAAATAAAAAGCAGGGGGCCGTTGAACGACTCCCTGCTACTGGCCCAACGACTACTAGTCATTGGACACAAACAATTCCAACCGGAACCATTACGATTCCGATTGGAATCATGAAACCGGTTGAAATCGGAACTGATCAGTTCATTCCTGTTCGATTCCAGTTCGATTTCGATTCTGAACCGAAATAATAGTCAGGTCTAGGCGGTGGTGAGAGGTAGGTGGTGTATTAGCATTTGACCCAAGCAACTATCGTGATATAAAAACTATCGATATTCGTTGTTGTTGACTTTTACTGTCTCTCACTTCTTTTTGAGTTTGATTTAGAGTTTTTTTTTTTGAAAATTAGGGTATTTGTATTTAATTCATTCAAATTTTTCTAAAAGATGCATTTGCCCTTCTAAATATAATGTTGACAACAAAATTGAACTATTTAGGTGTTGATAATCTATTGTATGTCGTCCCTAAGTGGTGTGACTTGATGACAAATGACAAGACTTGGTTGTCAGGTATTGTGTTCGAGTTCAGATTATACATTTCTTATAAGAACCTCTGACAGTCAGGATTTTACCTGCTCTGTTTAAGTCTGAGTCAGGTAAATTAACGACGAGGTTTCCAACGTTTCCAAAAAAACATATTCTCTATCATTATGTGCAGAGTAAAATATGTTAATCTCTACTATAAAATTTATTTTGTGGATCATCTGGTGTTTACATTTAACTAAAAATATCATGTCACATAAATTTCCAAAAAACAAGTAGCACAAAGAATTTTTGGTTCTAGCATTACTCAGACTTAAAATATATCAATTTTAGTTTGAGTTTCAAGATTTATTTAAATTGAAATTTTTTGTAAAAAAATATATATATATATAAAGATAGATACATTTATATTATAACCATCAAACAATTAAAATGTGATGGATGTTATCCTAACATTTTTTTATACCATTAAAATTGTTTTTATTAATTATAATAGGATTTGTATTTAATAATTTTTTTATTTTAATTTTTTATTTGAATAATTTCGTAGAGATATTTTGATAACAAAAAATTAATTGTAGAGATTATGTGATACATATATATATTTTTTTAATGGGAGATTATAATAAATTTTTTTATTGTAATAGATTTCTTATTTGAATACTTTATTATTTTAATAAATTACAATATTAATTAATTAAATAAATAATTTTTTTTATGTTAATAAGAGATTAAGTATTTATATTGTAATAAGTTTCTTATTTAAATAATTTTTTTTAACATTTAATAAAAATATATATATATATGATGAAACATTTGCTACATGCCATTTCTTTGATTGTGTTGAATGCTTATATTTGTTTTCTTGAGTTATGATACCAGCGTTTTGGGTTTTTTTTTTTTAAAGTAAAAATTATGTTTATCGAGGATCAACATCTACTGTTGTATTGAGTAACGAATCAATTATTATAATTTATTTAATATAAATTTTATGTGGGTTTTACTTATTTTTTTGACTGTTTATCTAATATTTATTATTTAACACAAAATCAGCTCAATATTAGATCCTAATTCACTTATGCGTTAATCAGGTGGGTGATTTTTTCATCATGTACTTTGTTGGGAAAATTATGAAGTACCCTTTGAATTTGATCTTGTTAGCTCACCATCCTATTCATCCGGCTATGGGAAAAAAAGGTCAAATGTAGCAAACACAAGTGCAACATTATTATTATAAGAGTTTATATATCAAATAGAGAGAGAGCAGTCACACATCTAAAAAAAAAAAGTAAAAAATGAAAGGTTTATAAGTGTTCTCTATACACTTATATTAAATTGGAAAAACAATGTTTGGGCTTGGGCTTGGATGAGTATGGTTGGTTAGCTTAGTATTAGATTTAATTATATATTTAATATATATTTAATTAAGTCAAAGATGAGTCTTGGGCGTTGGAGCTCTGGTCTTGCTAACTTTAAAACATTTTTCCTTTTGAATTTTGGATTTTGATCAGAAGGTTGTGTCTGATCAACACAACCCTTCGGACAAACTGGAAAATGTTTGCATCATTTCATCTAAAAAACAGTTTCCATTTTTGCGTATATATACAAAGCATTTTTGCAAAGTGAGAGATAACATCTTTATCTTGAAAAACCAGTGTGATAATTGAAAACGAAATAAAAGACACTTAGTAAATTCGCCAGGGATCGAAATTTCATTCCACGGCCTTCATTAAACATCTTGAACAATGTGGAATCCAAAGACAAATCTCATGTCCTTACACCCCTGAACAAAACGGTGTAGCAGAAAGAAAGCATAGGCACATAGCTGAGACCGCTCTCACTATGATGTTTCAAGCTTCTTTTCCCTTAACACTTTGGGTTGATGCTTTTCTAACAGCAGTTTATATCATTAATCGCATGCCTTTATCTGGTTTGAATAAACAAAGTCCATACTACATGCTTCATAAAAAATTGCCTGACTATCATAGCTTAAAAATTTTTGGTTGTCGATGTTTCCCTTATTTAAGGGATTATAGCAAAACAAAGTTTGACAAAAAATCATACCCATGTGTTTTTATTGGCTATAGTCCATTACATAAAGGGTTTAGATGTTTAGACTCCCAAACAAATAGGGTATATATTTCTAGGCATGTAATTTTTGATGAAAATATGTTTCCATTCTCAAAAGAAAATAATGAAATTTCTTTGCAGGAACAATATGAAATTACAACTTTTCTTCAAGACGATTGGCTGTTAAAAAAGGCGAGAACACCCAAAATTCCGAAAAAATCAGCACAAGATCAATGGGATAAAATTCCTACAATTTTTGCACAAGGTGGAATCAAACAAGATCTTCCAATTTCAACAAATTCTGTACAAGATTTAAAGGACACAATCCCTCCAATTGCGGCACAGCAAACTGCCCCAAGTTTGATGGCAAGCCCTACAAGTTTGGCACAAAATCTCCATTCTGAAGACAATTTGGAATCAATCATTGAGCCAAGAAATCATCCTAACACCCTTCAACCACTGTCAACTTCTGAAACTATAGAAAATGACAATTTGAACACCTCTTCTACTCAAATTCATGGCAACAGCCCCTTAGCAACTGCAATAAATACCTCCACACCCATCACTAGCAACATCCACCAAACTAGCTCTCCCCAATACAATACTATCAATTCACAAACATCTAGTCCGCATAATATTCACCCAATGATTACACGAAATAAACTCAAAAATAACCAAACCTTAGCTCTTCATGCCAGCCACCACATACAGACAGAACCCAAGACCTTTAAATCTGCCAATAAAAATCCATTATGGATCAAAGCTATGGCAGAAGAGCTCGATGCCCTTCATCAAAATCAAACATGGTCGCTGGTTCCTCGCCCTCCAAATACCAATATAGTTGGTTCCAAATGGGTTTATCGCATAAAGTACAAGGAAAATGGAGAAATTGATCGGTATAAGGCACGATTAGTTGCAAAAGGTTTTACTCAAGTTCCCGGAATTGACTTTGGTGAGACCTTCAGTCCTGTCATCAAGCCTACAACGATCAGACTCATATTAGCCATTGCTGTGAGCCTCAAATGGTGCCTTCGTCAACTCGATGTCCGAAATGCTTTTTTGCATGGTCAACTTAAGGAAACAATATTTATGGAGCAACCTCCTGGCTTCCAAGATAAAAATCATCCATCATTTGTTTGCAAGCTCCACAAGTCTCTCTACGGTCTCAAACAGGCTCCAAGAGCATGGTTTGAATGTCTTTCTAAAGCCTTGATTCGTCTGGGTTTTCATAGCGGCAAAGCAGATAATTCACTTTTTATTTTTAACCATAATTCTGTTATCATACTAATTTTAGTTTATGTTGATGATGTCATTGTGACAGGAAACAATAATGCAGCCATCAACTCTATCATCCAAACTTTGAGCTCAAACTTCTCATTAAAAGATCTAGGAGATCTACACTACTTTCTCGGCATTGAAGTTAAGACATTCAACAAAGGATTATTTCTGTCTCAGGCTAAATACACAAGGGATCTTCTACGAAAAGCCAATATGCACACATGTTCTCCAATACGTACTCCAATGGCTATTAAAACTACTTCAGCAGCAGACGATGATGAATTAGTCAATCCTACAGAATACAGAGGATTAGTTGGAAGCCTCCAATATCTAACATTCACTCGGCCAGACATCACACATGCTGTAAATCAAGTTTGCCAGCACTTTCAAGCTCCCACAAAATCTGACCTGCAGGCAGTTAAACGTATTCTTCGATATTTGAAGGGAACTATTGATTTCGGCATCAGATTTCTGTTTCAAAGCTCCATCCATTTGTACGGCTTCTCGGATTCAGATTGGGCTGGTTGCCCTCTCACTCGTAGGAGCACCTCTGGTCATTGCTTCTACCTTGGTGCCAATCTCATCTCATGGAGTTCAAAAAAGCAAAACACAGTTTCTCGATCAAGTGCTGAAGCAGAGTATAGATCAATGGCATCCGCTGCAGCTGAACTCACATGGATCATGTATCTGCTTCAAGACATTGGTCTTCAACCAACCAAAATACCCACATTGCTTTGTGACAACTTAAGTGCTTTACACCTGACCAGAAACCCGGTATTTCATGCAAGAACGAAACATATAGAACTTGATGCCCATTTTGTTCGTGAAAAGGTAGCCCAAGGAACCATTCTCACAAAATATATTCCATCTCCTCTCCAAATTTCCGATGTGTTCACCAAGCCTCTCACCAAACACATCTTCGCTGGTTTTCGACACAAACTTGGAGTGCATTGTATATCACTTCCGAGTTTGAGGGGGAATGATAGGAACACCAATTACTCCACTCTTGAGACAAATATGGCAGTTGGCACTAATCTTGGAATAACATTCTCAGCCACTGATTTCTCTCAATCACATATCCAAGATCTACAAGAATCCTGTCAACAGCTCAATAACGGCTAGCATTGTCTAAGGATCTTGACTTGTGTTTTCCTTTTATGCTGCAAATCATCATATATAAATATGTCATGTATAGTTTGTAACAAAATAAGAAAACGAAATACAAATTTTCACTTACACAGCTTTAGTTTTCTTCTCGAAATTCACTTCTCGGAAAGAACTTACCCTTTTGGATGTACTACATGTCCATGAAATTACTATGAATCTTGTTTCTGGTTCTGTTTTAAGCAAGAAGGGTTTTAAACTTGTATTTGAATCTGACAAATTCGTTCTCACTGAGGGGGGACATTTGTGTCTGATCAACACAACCCTTCAGATAAATTGGAAAATGTTTGCATCATTTCATCTAATAAACAGTTTCCATTTTTGCGTATATGTACAAAACATTTTTGCAGAGTGAGAGATAACATCTTTATCTTGAAAAACCAGTGTGATTATTGAAAACGAAATAAGAGACACTCAGTAAATTCGCCAGGGATCGAAATTTCAGTGCATGAATTTCGGTTTACAGATTGTTGTATCCTGGTGGTAGACGTCCAAAGAACTACAACACACGAGTATGGGCGAATTTCTGCTATAGGACATAGCCTCATACGCTAGCCTCAATATTTACAAGTCAGTATTGTTTATTGTTTTCTGGTTACTTGAATTGTAAGTTTCAATTCTGAATTTGTTTGTTTTAATTACTTACATTGCAAGTTTCTGTTTTTGTAAGTTTCTGATTTATTTGTGTTGTTAATTTACAGTATATTCAATAAAATTTATTACATTCTCTGATTATTCTTTAACAATTATGGGTCAACAAATGATTTAATTTGAACAAAATCAAATTAAATGGAAATTTTTTATTAAAAATTGAATGATTCTAAATTCATAAACCAAACGATTTTGAAATTCAATCGAAATTCGATAAAAATTGAATTGAACCCGAAATGTCCACTGTTAGAAATTTGATCTTGCTAGTTCACCATCATATTCATCAAAAGAAGGTCAAATGAAGCTGTGGTTGGTAATTTAAAATAAGATTATCAATTAAATGTGAAAAAGATTACGCCTAATGATTTTTTTTTTATTAGATAATAAACCCAGTAAATTTAATTATCCAACCATTAAAATAACCAAAATGTTTTTAACGAATTTGAAGTTAATTGTTTTTCTAACAGCTTTTTAGTTTTTAGTTATCAATTATTATTTTTTTAAATTTTTTAATGATCAATACATGAACTTTAATTATCATGCATGCCATGCCAGACAGGACCACTTAAGATGAAAGAAATTAAAATAATTAAAAATCTATTTAAACCATACATGATTAATAATAAAAAATGATAAATTTACCAAAATTGTATAAAAATTAAGGCAAAAACACTAAAGGAAAAAAAGTTGTCCAATAATAAAATTTTATTACCTTGTAGTATACTTTTTTTTTTTTTTTTACTTTTAGTATTTTTGATAAATTTTTTTTTTTTTTTTTTTTTTTTTATGAATATCATTACTCTTGATAATATACACATTATGCAAGATGAATATATGATTAATAATAAAGAGATGAGTCTTTTGTAAATTGAACATTTTTGAAAAATCAAAAATCGGTAATTAATCACCGATTTTCGACGACCAACTAAATCATTGGTTATTTATAAAATCATATCAGTCTCTCGGCAAAAAATCATAAATTAATCAATGAAAAATAGGCGATTTCTCGTTGTTTAAACTGCATGGTTATATATATATATTTGGAAACGATGGAAACCCCGCCACCAAACCACCCATTTTGGGCCGCGGCGCAGGTAAAACCACTGGCTGTCCCAGGCTCTTACAAGAAGTGCATGGTTATATGCCAATGAGGTAGTGGCCTTATTGGTAACCCATGTCGGGTTCGAGTCCCCACAAAAGCAGTGAGGACTCAAACCTTTCTCTTTAGGAGAAAGAAGCTATCCTATATGGGAGTTGATTCCCAAGCTGTGTCTTGGCTGATTTAGAATTTGTAAGTCCCGAGCTACGTCTCGGTTGATTTCTGGGCAGTGTTATAATTATATGTATCTAGAATCCCAGTTGATAGCATATTGTAATATATGTAGTTTGTAATAATCCAAAAAAAAAAAAAAAAAAAAACTGCATGGTTATATAGAATTATGTAAAATTGATTTATGACTGTATTTATTGTTAGCCTAGATGTCTTATATATAATAATACGTGTACGTACACACACACGCTTTGGTAGGTTTATGAGTATTAATTAAACACTATTTAACTAAATTGGATCTAATACTGAATTATTGTGTGTTAAAATTTTTATAATTTTATATCACTTATGCATTAATAGTAATAAACAGTTAATATTTAATTACATATAAGTTGTTATTTACTAACTATCTATCACAATTAATAAAAAAAACTAACAGAAAGTCTCTTATATAACGTCGAATCCAAATCTCAATTTAATCAACCACAACCACATTTGAATTTCTTTTGTTTTTTTTTTTTTTGAATCGTTTGAAATATCGTCGTCAAACCACCATTTTCGGGCTTATGCAGAGAAGATAAACCTCTCTGCTATCCCAGACTCTTACAAGAAACGCATTCACTTGATTCGAATCCAAAACTTCAAGATAAGATCATGAACCATACACCACCAAACTACGCTATTCGGGAACTATCACATTTGAAAATTGCATGAGATGATGAGCTAAATCAAGCATAAATCAAATATAAGTTAGTTGTCGGAAAGGGAAGCTATCAATGCTAAAATATTCTATTTTTGAATTAACAAGATTTAGTGAAACTTAATTAATTAGATATCATATGATTTATTTATATCATTTTTTTAAAAAACAAATGGAAAAATATTGTATAAAAACTTTTGGAGACCGACCCCTTGATTAGATGAAAAGATGATCAATCATTCCATAAGATAAAAATTCATTGGACAAGATGGCAATAGTTATGATGGAAGTGAGAGGTTGATGAACTAACAAGACAAAAATTTCTAAACAAGTACCAACCTAAGAAGCCTTAATTTATTAATATATTTTGTATTTTGGTCATACCAACCCAAGCTTGAAACCCTCCATTCTACATTTCCCACATCTATAAAAGCCTTGTAACACATGAAAAATCAAATACACAAACACAATTGATCTCCTTCATTTTATAGTGGTTGCTACAACACAATTTATCTTTCATCTCTTTTATTTGCCAATACTTCAACCATGGCATCTCTCTCTTTCCCGTCTGTATTTTTACCACTATTGTTGATCACTTTGTCGTCAATAGGCTATAATATTGAGTTGGTCGGAGCTCGCCATCTTTTAGAAACTTCATTGCCAGAAATACCTAAGGTTGAATTGCCACCATTACCGAAACCTGAACTGCCAGAAGTTCCAAAAAAGCCTGAATTACCTGAAATTCCAAAGCCTAAATTACCAGAGATTCCAAAGCTTGACCAGCTAGAAAAGCCCAAGATACCCGAGATTCCAAAGCCTAAATTGCCAGAGGCTCCAAAGACCGAGCAACCGCAAAAGCCAGAATTACCGAAGATTCCAAAGCCTGAGTTGCCGGAGGTTCCGAAGCCTAAAGTACCGGAGATTCCAAAGCCTGAACTACCGAAAAAGCCTGAATTGCCAGAGGCTCCAAAGACTGAGTTACCGCAAAAACCTGAATTACCAAAGATTCCAAAGCCTGAGTTGCCGGAGGTTCCGAAGCCTAAATTGTCGGAGATTCCAAAGCCTGAACTATCGAAAAAGCCTGAATTGCCAGAGACTCCCAAACATGAATCGCATGAGTTTCCAAAACCCAAATTGCCAAAAATACCTATGATTCCAAAACCTGAGCTACCCAAAGTACCTGAATTGCCTACTTTCCCTCATCTGCCTGAGCTTCCTAAGCCCACATTGCCAGCCATCCCAAGTCTTCCTAAGGAGATCCCAACCCACTCAACCGTCAATCCTTAAATTTCATTATCTTCAAATGCTTGGTTAACATCTCGGGCTCTCAGCAGAAGTATATTTATTAATTATGTTGGTGTGATTCTTGTTTTAAGTCTTTCCATATTTGTGTGGTTTCTCCTTTGAGGATTCTTTTTTTTTTTTTAAATATAAAGATTCACGTTGAGCTTGGCTCCATAGGATCGTATTGTTGTATGGATTATTTTTATATTATAAATAAATGGTGTGACACATATTTTACGTTCATTCGAGGATCTTAATTAATTTCATATGTGGCATGTTGCTCTATCACATATACTAAATTTAGTTTCAAAATAAGAAGTGTGGGGTTCAACTTTTCAACATTTGAAGCTAGAAAGCCCTAAACAAACATCAGCACTGCAGCCGCATTGATATATTGATTCGAGTAAAATAAAGGGAAATTAGCTAAAATAACCAAAATAATAGGGGTCCTTACGAAAATATCCAAGTCAAATATGAAACTGTATTTTTGACCAGGATGGGCGCAACTGGTTGCGCTCGACGTAATCAGTTGCGCCACATGCGCAACTACTTGAACGTCTGGAGCAACTAGTTGCGTCTTTTGGCGCAACTAGTTATCGAGATTCATGCCTCGGAAGTCTGCATTCTCGTAACTCATGGGCTTAAATTTCATAAGAAGATGCGACACGATGCGAATATTGCTAGAAAATGGTGCTGAATGCCTGAATCTTCTCAGTCGATCTCCTCGCTTACTTGGTAGTCTTTGTTCAGAATTTGCCATTGCTTTAGAGTTTCCGTCATAAAATACAAAATACAAAATTTTAATTCTAAATTAATAATTTTTTATATTTTTTAAACTTTATTTTAAAAAATAATAAAAATAATACAATTTATTTTTTTAAATAAAATATTTTTTATTATAAATAACATATTAAATTAAAATTTTAAATTTTATAATTATAAAATTATTAATTTAATTAAAAAAATCTAATTTTATTAATTTTTAATAACTTATAGTGTGAGCGATATTTGATATCGATTTCAGAAATTACCATTGAACCATAGATCTAAGATTGTTCAAGGCTTACGACGATCAAGTTTTGAACTTGATTAGGCTTCCGTTATGAATAGTTAATAAAATGTGTAAATTATTTGTGCAGCAAAAGCAAAGTGAGCTTGATAAAGGTTTGACATTTATAGTATGACAATGAGTATGTTATACTCAGTAGTCTATTGTAGATTCTGAGGAAGTTTGTCTCTTGTCGCACTGATTGGACAATTAAGGATTTGTTGGTTAATGTTGATATTAAACCGTGTTTTTGGCTAAAGAATGCAAAATGGCGTTCTTGAGTGATTTCTTTGAATGAGAGATCCGTTGTGATTTCTTTGTTTGAAGAGTTCATTCTAGAATGGCCCTAGAGTTTGTATTCTGCTAAAAATCACAGTTTGATATACTAGCTTATGGAGCCTATTGTAGACTCAGATAAACTTTCCGGAAATCCGTGTTCTCTGATTTTGATATCAGTCAGACTGTCTGGTTTTATCAAAGTATAGAGAATACGTATTTGTCAGTAAGGTCAATAGGAGCGCACAAATTTCTTTCTAGTATTATATATCATAAGTCTTCTTTTCTCCGTGGAAGCAGTTGGAATAATCTCTGTTATATTTGATATAAAGTTTTATATAAGATATAAAACTAAGAGACTTGTGAGAAACTCTCATTAGTCGCATATTAGATATGATCTAATAAATGACACAGTTAGACTATCTGTATGACAGTTAGTACAACTGTTTGACAGTTAACGTGTCTTTTATATATATAGTATTCATATTTCGTAGAGGATGATTCTTTTGTCGAAAGATAGATTGACTGGAATGTCTAGTCAATCTTATGCATCATAGGATGATGGCGTAATGAGTACTATATTATGTGCGATTAAATATATCAATTTAATCATAATTGTTACGAGTTATTTTGATATGTTGCAGACTATATAATAAATCTTGAAACATGGTCTTCGTGATCTTTGAGATATTAAGAACGATTTTCTTATACATGGAGAATTTAGTCAGCAACCATAAGGTCATATTAGTTTTGATTCTAATTATGACATTGGATGATCTATGTCATATAAAGTCAGAGAAGATGCAGTGGGAGTGTCGCTGTTGATTCTACTGTACTAGAGGAATCCGTTGCAACTTATGAAGTTGCATAGTGACCTCATAGATTATAAGTCTTCGTATTAGTGTAGTGCTTGCGGTTGTCTGCAAAGTATTTAGATTTGATCTTTAAGTACATAGACAACTTAGTAGCTATAGCACAATACTGATATAGCGTCTGAGTCATATTGATGTGGAATTTGGATTCTACAAAATATGAATGATGTTGTTTAAGGAAAACAGTTGGGTTTCTTGGACAGACTTGATTTGTTAAAGCAGGCTTACTTGTTGTTGCCTACCTCTTGAGTGCTGGTGAGCTCTTGAGGGCCATGAGTATACGCTACACATTGAGATGTGTATATGATACCGTGGATTCACACTAGAGCAAGTGGGAGAAATTGTTAGGGTTGGTGCTCGGAGTGCCAATCCGGATCGTATTTATGTCCGATTTATAAATACGAGCAATTGTTTTTTCCATAATATTACTAATTTTAAGTTAGCACCCTTGTCTTTTATACGCTTATAAGATCTAATTGCGATTAGATATCTGATTACGATTAGATCGAAACTGAATTTGGTTCAGTGATACGTGTATATTAGACAAAGATAATAGGATTTACAGTATAGTGCGTAGTTACAACGTAGTTTGTAATTGACATTGGGAAGCGCACTATTAGTTGTATATCCTTAAATAAAGTTCTTGGTAGGGATGGCAAAATCCGGATCCGGACCCGGGTCCTGATCCGGGAGAGGTTTCACCACCCCGGGTCCGGTTATGGACCCGGGTAAATATTCTCGGGTCCGGATCCGGGTCTACCCGGTACGGATCCGGGTAGACCCAGTCCGGACCCGATTACCCGGATTCTTTATTTATTTATTTTTTAAAAAAAAAAAATTTAATTGTATTTTTTTATATTTATATTTTTTTTGTCAATTTTATTAGTTTTATTTCAATTCTTTTAATTTTTTTTATTAAATTCTATTATTTATATATATATATATATATACGCATAATATTTTATATTTTTTATTAAAATTTAATTTATATTTTTTATTATTTTATTTTTTTTGGGTCTTCGTTTTAAAGACCCGGGTCGTCCGGGTCCGGGTCTTGTTGTCATCCCTAGTTCTTGGTCAAGATTTGCTAACACGAGTCGGTTAGTAAAATCCATTGAGACCAGTACATGTCGTATATCGTGACTTGGTCCGATGGTTTATCTCAGTGAACCATGAGTCTCAGAAGACTCGTATAGACATGTATGTGTTTATTTGATAAGACATTGAACGACTCACTGAAGGTTTCCTAATAGATGGTACACCAATGTCAATAGGAACCTTATTGAGTTGAGCGAGCATAGTAGTCATTCGACTTGAGATACCACTGTGGATATATGAGCTATCCTCCACACTTTGATGGTAGTCACGTCAACGATCTAGTCATGATCAGACCTCCGCATGTTCGTTGGATGTGGACTAATGCTCATGATATCATGTGCGTATCAAGATAGGATCCGCCAGTCCTGTGTACAGGGCATAGGCATCCAACACGTATTTACGATCTAGTAAATCCATGGTCGTGGTATAACTTCGGAAATCAGTTCCGAGTGTTATTTAGAGATCGTAAATTGAAAGTCGACTGTTTTATACCGAATGGATTTGACGTTCTGATCTATATCTCAGGTATAATACGGATGGCCTGTGACGGAGGGATTATACGTATGCTATGACCTCGACTTGTATAGTTTAGCGAGATTATTCGTGGTCGTCATAATCCATGAGTGCGTGGATTATGGACACGAAATCAGATTCCGTGACGGATAAAGCTAAACTTAGAGATTCCCACAATATGAAGTGTACTCGTTGAGCACTTGGGCAACTCGATATGAATAATACGAATTATTCATAATACTTCACCGGATTAAGTGAGTTAATTCGGATCGTTTAATCGGTTAAACGATATCACATGCTGATTATGCCCAAAAATAACTCGCGGTTATCAGAGAGATGATTACATGAACTAATTTACTCAAACAAAAATGTTAACAGTAACTTAAAAAAAACAATAGAAATTGGTAATTAAATTAAAGATAAATAAAATAATAAGAAGATAATAAAAGATAACAGCAGAGATAAACAGCAAAGCGTCGGAAATTCCTCTTGCATTAAACTCCTGATTTTAGTTATTAATTCTCGTTATTACTCAGTTGAGGGTTTCACATCTCAAACCAACAACCAGAAAATATTCAATTCTACTCATATTAAATTCTAAGGTAATTAATGATTATTTTCTCTATGTTAACAGCACACAAAAGTCATCGTTACGAGTTATCTAACGTCGACAATATACCCTCAGGCAATACTGCAGCAGAAGACCAACACGCAAAACAACTTTTACCAGTCACAATTAAATTCGCAAACCACACATAGAAGAAGCATGACTGAATCTATATGAGATTTCACAAAACATAATTTATGGGCTAAATAATCGAAAGATAATAAAGAACAATGGCATCCTTATTTTATTAAACGATTAAAATGTACTTTTAGGAATTAAAAACATAAATGATAAAAATCAAACACAAGAGTTCATTCATACTTTGCCTAGGAGATTATTTCCCCATAAAAGAAATAAAAATAGCATGGGATTGGAGTGAAATATCGCTATGAATCATCACGGCTCCGCGTCCCGGCTTCCGGGCTCTGATTTCTTTTATTGTTTCTCTCTGCTTCCTGCTTCCAATCTCGGCTTCACTGCTTTTTATTTTTAATTATATGCACATCAGCCTCCTCTCTCTTAGTCTCTTCTATTCTCTCGGCAGTGCTCTCAATTTTCTTGTTTGTTTCTTGCGCAGCCACTGCCGTTTTTTTTTCTTTTAACATTCACGCTGCTTCTTTAAATATTCATGTTGAGGCCCTCATTAGTGCATTCACGTGCATGCCTTTTAACAATGAAACCCTAATCTTCTTGCCAGCAGCCACGTCCTTATTTTATTTTTAACCATTTTGCATGGCTTATAACAAAGCAATTTTAACCTAAAATTCTTTAGGGCCCACGCCACTTTATGTTTGAAACCTAATACAATTTTTGCCCACGTGAGCATTTTCTTTCAATTGGTCAAATTGCAACTCCTCTCTTGTAAATCTTTAGTGCAACGGAGGTGTGGGTGACATGGTACCACCAGCGAATTAGAAAATGACATGTATAATTTAATACCTAGTTTTTAGTTTTTTTTTAATTTTGTAGCACGTGTGGCAATTGATGATTTGCTTGTTGTATGGATGACGTGGTACCTCTGTTGCACCAAAGATTTTCTCCCTCTCTTGGCCCCCACGTGCATTATTCTTCTTTGCTTTCCTTTTTAATTTGGTCAACTTAATTAACTCATTCTCTCTCTCTTGGTCAACACTTTCTCTTTTTGCTTTTTTCCGATTCCTAAAATAATAAAGAGAAATAAAAATTACTAAATTAACTTAAATAATAAACATTTTCTAAATTAATATAATAATAAAAATTATATAATACAATATAAAATATATTACTAAATACTTAACAATAAACCCGAATAAGTGATGTTTCAAAATGTATTTTCATGCACTTATCACACGCATTAGGGGATTTTGTCCAATCGTAATTATTGTGTATTTGTATTTGATACATAATACGATTAGATACACATTAATTATTTGTCAAATGAGATTTTGACACATGTCATAAATATATGTATTTGTTATTTATTGTAAATAAAAATACATATATAATAATAATTATATTAATTGATTATTTGAATATTTAATTGTTAAATATTTAAATGATTAATTAATAAACTTTTTTCATAATTGTTATGAAATTTGTCCAATTATTATTTGAACACATGACATGAATTTATTAAGCTAAATGTGTGTCAATTTGATTGGCCACTAAAAAGCTTAATATTGAAATAATTAGATTAAATTTGTAAAATCCCCAAAATACCCCAAAATGACGGCAATTCAATTTTAAGAGAGAGAGAATTGTTTTCATCTCCATCTTGTCACTTCATTGGCCTAAAACCACCATAAAAGAGCTCTCAAGTTTTTGGTTTGGAGAAATCATGGAGAAAAGAAAGAAAAATCAAGAAAAGCTTAGAAAAAAAAATGGAGATTAGAGGTAATCTTCTATTCCCTTGAGCTTTGGAAACTTGTTTCTTGTTCTTGATTTTCTAGTTTGATTCTAGGGTTTCTTTCTTTGATAAATTTGGGGCTTTTATTGTTGGATGGTGGATTGGAAGAATTTATGCATGTGTGAAAGTATATTGAACTAGATTATTGTAATTTGGGTTCAGTATGTTGTTAGACAATTTGGTTGCTATTCTAGAGTTGTTGAACCACTCTAAAATAACCTAGAATTGTTCTAGAGTTCTTCATGTTCGGTGGGACTTCTTTGGTGTAAGATTAATCTTGTGATAAAATTGGTTTTAAGCATGAAAATGGGCAATTTCGTTTTCTGTATTAGAACTGGAAATGAATCTGATTTTGTGATGAAATTGTTGTCTTATAAATGTTTTGGATGCATTTTGGGTGTTGGAACTTTTTCCGGAAAGTGTTTCCGAGTTGAAATAAGCGAAAACGGTCAAAAACGGCGTTACCGGGTGGATTTAGAGCCAACCGGGTGACGGCTGTCCAAACAGTGAATCCGTCAATGTTCGGGCAGCCCATAAATTGCCCCGACACTATTGGAGCTGACCTGGGCAGTTTCCATAAGTGTCGGGTAGTCGGTTCGGTCAAAAACGTATTTTAGGCCATTTTGCTGAAAATCGGTTTCGTAAAAGTTTCGCGACGTTTCAACATCATTTATGTTAATATTTGATATTGAATAAATTGGTTTAGGTGAAATATGAATAAATTATTCATATTATTTATTCGATATTTTAAAAAAAAAATTAAAATACGATTTCGCCCGACCCGCGCTTCCGCTGCGCCCCATCGCCCAAAACCCCAACGCATCATACATTATAAATCCATGACATCATATTCACTTTTCGGCTTAAAATCAGAAAATCATCCAAAAAATCTGAAAACATTACGAACGAATCTGGAACCTTTCAGACCTTTCATGTTTCTCCCAAAACAATTCTAACGTTCTTAATACATCATTATACATTGTTCTAAATCAATTAGTTAGCTTAAATCCTCAAATTACGCGTCTTCGGAAAAACTTCTAAATTTTTTTCTAAAATGCTATGGAATGATCCTGAACCCTCTGAATCTTTCTAGAATCATTCAAATTTATATCATCATAACTAACTCATATCTATCATTTTCTTTAAATGAGCATCGAAATACACAATATCAGAATTTATCGGAAAATTTTGGTATCGTCCTGGACGGATCCCGAATATTTCGATTTCGCTCAATTTCAATCTATTATACATATTATATCCATTCATACATAAGTAACTCAATTCATAACGATTCAATATCACACGAAAATACAGGAAAGTATCCACATATTTGGTAACATATTTGATCATACCCAAAATACCGAATTTTTATCGGAACAATTTACCGAGCTTTCGAGGGTATCAATAGACTCACAATGCATCCACGATCGTGTTGGAACTGCCGGAACGCTGATCGGAGGCGTCGAGATTCATGGGACTCATAACAGTTTTGTTTTGTCCTTATCTCGAAAAGTACAAAATTCTAATTTAAAAATATTAT
>SKCR01047869.1:0-40875 GCA_019454045.1 Zanthoxylum bungeanum | reverse complement strand
TGTTCTGACGGTAGCGACCTCAGCGGTGTGGGTTTGGTCTCAGAAGGCCCCCCAAAAAGTTCTTTTATTATGGCCATAAAACTTTCTGTTTTCAGCCTCCTCTTCCTCAATATCCATGACAGTTTCCCTCAACTGTCGAAAATCAGAAATCATCGAAGTCATCCTCATCAGCTTTACCATAAATAGGGGGCTTGGTGCCCTTGATAATCATCTTAATTTGGTCTTTCTATGAAGGCCGAGTCTGCATTTTCAAAAAGATGACTTCTCCAGCGATCCATATACTCTTGTGAAACTTCCTCTGGCTTCTACTTAGTGTTCTCCAAATCACGGAGTGACAAGTCAATCTCTAAGTCTGTAACATTATGCTTCAGAAAAGCATCAGCTAGTTCATTCCAATCTTCTTAACCTCTTCTTAAGGCTATGATACCAAACCACAGGTTGCCCCCTCGAGTGACATCCCAAACATCTTTTGGACTTTGCGCTGTGTGATAGGCCCATTGAACTCATGACTGAGACATATTGCTGCAGATGGACCCTCGGGTCTCCATTCCCATTAAACTTGGCCATGTCGGGCATTTTAAACTGAGATGGCAAGCTGTTCTCCGAAGGTCATTGCCTCATAATCTAGAAAATCCTCATTCTTTACCCCTCATTTTGCGGGTAACTGTTTCAACCTGATCCCGAAGCTTCTGAAATTCTGCCTGAAACCAATCACTCTGCCTGTTGCATACTCTGCCATGTCATCATCAAAAAGTGGGTGTTGGTTTCTATAATATGTCCCAAGGAAAGATTAAGCATTTGAAATACAACATTGAATATATATATAAGATGAAGTATGGCGGAATCATACTTACATTGCTTTCGTGATGAAGAAAATCAAACCAAAATGGAAGAGCTCCAAGGTTGGGATGATTCGGCCAAGATGAGAAGAGGTGGAAAGCTCCAAGCTTTGTGTATCCTGCTCTATGATGGTTTCCCTATCACCTCTTTTGATCCCTTGAAGGTGCTAGCCTTGCTGTGAGTAGATGTTCCAAAAACCTCAATATCTTCAAGTTTTAGACAACCAAAATGAAGACGATGGAGAGCAAAAAACTGCATGCAGTTTTCGGCAATGTGAGAGAGAAAAGAGAGTTTTTGTTATTGATTTTGTTACCAAAATCAATTTATATTATGCCATAATGTTTATTAAATTAATAATAAAATTATGACACCCAACCATGCAATGGATTAGAGTGTCAAACACTCAAACTCCATGCAAAACAATTGAGTGTATTGTACACTATCACCATGCAATGCATCATCAATAAAATAATACATATAATGACATGTGTCATGTGGGCCCCACACGTTTCCAATGAAAGTGGGCCCACGTGCACTCACGCGTTCGGGTTCGATATTTCCGAAATACCGAACTTACGTCGCGACGTTAATTAAATCGAATTTAAATAAATAATCGCGCCTAGCGAAATTATTATTTACGTCGCTAACGAAATAATCTAATTAACTCGTATGCCCGAATTAAAATCTAATTTTAATTTCGCGTCGAAATCGAAATTCGATTATTATATCGAATATAATAATTTTATCGATTAATTCCAAATTAATCGTTCTCTTTCTAAATAAGGCACTTTATCCGAGATAAGTTTTCTCCGCCAATTAATCCAAGATTAATTAAGTCCGAATCAAATATCATAGGTGAATCTTCAAGAAGCAACCCAAGAGATCTCCGGATATGTTGGCAGTAAATACGGTCGTCGGATAATCCGAACACGCACGTACCTCGTACTACGTTCTTACGATTCACAAGACAAGGTTGGCTTCTAGCAAAGCGCCATCCATGCCTACCCAATTCTCCAGAAATATTCTTATAGGAATATAAGATCTATATCAAGCGTAGTATACCGTAGTATTACGTACATCGATCCGTATCGGATGATCACATGCTAGGCCTGGGGCTGGAGATGTGTCTGCCCCATCCGAAACATATATCGGACATCAAGGAAACTAGTCTCTTTAAATCGGACAATCCTGACCTAGTCATATTGTCCCGACGGTTGCAACCTTTTTAGGAGTACTAGTCTCTGTGTGCCTGCGTGATCATCACTCCATAGTGCCGCGAGCGATACTTCCATCTTGACATCACAATCCAGTACACTACGATTCTCGATAAACCCAGAAGAGGTGTACACAGAACGGTTAAGGTCCCCCACCAACCAAAACCAAAGTTTACCGATTGTCGCAAGTACTAGCGATGTAAGTCTCAGGTTAAGACCATATACACCTACCCTGATGCGGCCCTCCATAGACACGCAGACATACTACCAATGGGATTCCGCGGGGTCTATCCAGAGCGAATGTTTTCCGTACCATCGGTAAACACAACCTCCTATCGCACTTGCATAAGTATCCAATACTTAAATATATGAGAACTATGCCGTTGTGCCCTCACAACGTGCACAAGCGCAATACTAGTCTATTCCGCATTATCGATGTCCGATCTCGATAATACTCCGACTAGGGATATTTAATGATTAACCTTTATGGATTGATAATGTCTCAATCATCTCAATCCGTACTAATCATATGGACTTTCGCCATTTATAAATCAAAGTAAATAATATTACAAAACGGCAAAAGGCAATTTCCTATCACATAGTTAATTTTGTACAATAATACAATATCATTTACAAACAGTGACGCCTATGGGACACAATGTCTAACAATCTCCCACTTGGCCTATAGCCAGTCACTCAAGCATCTAATACCCGAACTATGTATGTGTCGTTCAAAAACTTGCTGAAGAACAGCCTTCGTCAGCGGATCTGCAATGTTGTCATCTGATGTGTACCTTCTCGACCTTTACATCGCCACGATGTATAATCTCCGAATCAACGATGGTAACGTCGAAGAACATGCTTGGACCGTTGATTAGAGACCTTGGTTCCTTAGCCTGTGCTATAGCCCCGTTATTGTCACAATATAATGGAACGGGCTCAGCTGCTAACGGAACTACTCCTAATCCGATTAGGAACTTTCGGATCCAAACTGCCTCATTGCTGCTTCAGATGCAGCGATTGTACTCCGCTTCTGTCGTTGAATCGGCAAACAGTATCTTGCTTGGAAGATTTCCAGCTCACTGCTCCGTTATTCAAACAAAAAATGTACCCGGATTGCGATTTTTAGTCATCCTTGTCGGTTTGGAAAACTTGCATCGGTATACCAGATACCGCAAGTTCTCCACCTCCATAAATTAAGAAAGCATCCTTAGTTCGTTTTTAAGATACTTAAGGATATTCTTAACTGCTATCCAGTGGACCTTACCTGGATCGGCCTGATAGCCGACTGCACATGCTCAAAGCATATGGACATCAGGTCGTGTACATATCATGGCATACATGATCGATCCGACTGCCGAGGCGAACGGTATCCGACTCATGTTGTCTCTCTCTTCCTGAGTCTTAGGACACATTGTCCTTAGACAGAGATGGTACCACGTACCATTGGAACCAATCCCCTCTTGGATTGTTTCCATGTTGAATCGCTTCAACACTTTATCAATGTATGTTCTCTGGGAGAGTCCAAGCGCTTTCTGGATCTATCCCGGGTAGATCTTTATTCCAAGAATAAAGGCTGCTTCTCCCAGATCTTTCATGGAGAATTTAATGAAAGCCAAGCTTTCACCGACGTTAGCATGGGAATGTCATTGCCAATTAGCAATACGTCGTCGACACTAAAGGACAATAAAAAGTAATGCTCTCCCACTAACCTTCTTGTATACACAAGGGTCATCTGCGTTTTGCACGAAATCATATTCTTTTATTGATCTCATCCAACGCTGATTCCATGACCGTGATGCTTGCTTCAATCCATAAATGGATCGATTTAACTTAAAACCTTGTTTGCAAAGTCTAGGTACGATAAAACCGTCAGGCTGTGCATATAAACATCCTCCAAAAGGTTTCCGTTAAGGAAAGCGGTTTTTAAGTCCATCTGCCAATCTCGTAATCGAAATATGCAGCTATTGCAAGCATTATCCGAATGGATTTAATCATGGCAACGGGTGAGAAGGTTTCGTCATAATCATTACCATATTGTTGACGATACCCCTTCGCTACAAGCCTAGTTTGTACGTTTGTACGTTGCCATCCATGTCGGTCTTCTTCTTGAAGATCCATCTGCATCCAATAGGCTTTACGCCTTCTGGTGCAATCAACCAGTGTCCAAACTTGGTTGGCGTACATGGAATCCATCTCGGACTTCATGGCATTCTTGCCATAAAGCGGAATCGATATTTTGTATCGCTTCCTCATACGTAGCCGGTTCATTATCCTCAATAAGATTAATATCTACATGAGGTGAGATCAGGAACCCATACCTCTCAGGTACTGTTCTGACTCTCTCCGACCTACGCGGTCATTGTTGTATGTGAAGTTTGGTGGTACAGACTCATCCCGGATGGTCTGCTCTTGTTCCGTCGTTGATTCATTGCCAGGAACAGTATCACTACGATCTTCATCGAGTTCTACTTTCCTCCCACTTACCACGCATTTAAAAAATCCTTCTCAAGGAAAAATGCTTGTAGAGCAACAATACTTGTTCTCTTGTGGGTGATAGAAGTAATATCCTTTGGTTTCCCTAGGATATCCTACAAAAAGGCATTTATCAGATTTGGGTTCAAGTTTTGTACCTTCCAAACGTTTAACATATGCCCAGCATCCCAAAATCTTCAGGAAAGAGAAACCTGGTTCCTTCCTGTCCATATCTCATATGGAGTCTGTTCAAAGACTTCGACGTACTTATTCAAAAAATAAGTATAGCACTGTTTAATGCATATCCCAGAAGGATATTGGTAGCTCAGTGGACTCATCATTGACCTTACCATGTCTAACAAGGTGCGGTTTCTCCGTTCGGACACACCGTTTAATTGCGGCGTTCCAGAGGAGTCCACTGTGAAAGAATACCATATTCTTTAAGTAATCTTGAAACTCATAACTTAAGTATTCGCCACCACGGTCTGACCGTAATGTCTTAATAATCTTCCCTGTTTGTTTCTCCACTTCGTGTCGAAACTCTTTGAATTTCTCAAAAGTTTCGACTTGTGTCTCATAAGATACACATAACCGTAACGAGATGCATCATCTGTAAAGGTTATGAAGTAGTGAAATCCACCTCTAGCCTGGCTAGACATGGGGCCCGCATACATCAGTATGAACAAGAGCCAACAATTCTGTGGTAAGTTCACCTTACCGCTAAAAGGTGATTTAGGCATTTTGCCTAAAAGACAAGATTCGCAGACGTCATATGAATTGAGATCAATTCGTCAAAGTACCCACTTTCGAAAGTGTGGATATGCGAGTCTTGTTGATGTGTCCTAGACGACATGCCACATATAAGCTTCATCTTTTAGATTACTTCTTTGAGCCTTTTGTTTGTCATTTTAGGAGATCATTTATATTCAAATATAAAGACCGTTATTTGCAACAGCTTGCAAATTTCTGCATCATTTTATATAAATAACACCAGTGTTTATAAATAAAAAGTTTAACCCTGTCTGGGTTTAACAATGATACAGATATAATATTCCTAGTTAAACTAGGTACAAAATAACAGTTCAAAAGTTTAAGTGCATGCCTGAGGGCAGTTTAAAACAAAAGTCCCTACGGCCAAAACAGCAACTGGTGTTCCGTTTCCGACCCGTAGATCCATCTCCCCGGATGCCAGCACCCTGCTATCCTGCAGATCCTGCACATCAGTAAAAATATGAGCACCACAACCAGAATCAAAAATCCAATTTTTAAAACTAGAAGTATTCATATTTATCTCAATAACAAACATACCAGAGGCGAAGCCTTGCCATCCTTGATATCCTCACTCTGCCCTTTGCCCACTCGGCAGTCACGTTTCCAGTGACACCTCTTGCCGCAATTGAGGCAGATGTCGCGAGATTTGTCCTTTGGCTTCTTAGAAGCTACTGTCAACTTGCCTTTGCCCTTTTTCTTGAACTTCTTTCTTCCTCGCCTCCAATTGCCTTGGGCCCACCCCTTGGCGCATGAGAGGTCGATGCAAAATGTGCCTCGCGCTTGCTCCCCTTTAGGAGTTCCCTTTCGGATTCCTTCAAGACGGATAACAGCTCTCCAAGAGTGTCATCTGTATCCATCAACTTGTAGTTGATTATGATTGTTTCCAAGTATCAGGAAGTGACTGCAAGATCATATATAGTCAGCTCAGCCTCCAAGACTATTCCCATATTGGCTAACTCAGCAATATCGGTGATCTTTGAGTCCCGTGGGCTTCACTGATGCGCCGTTTGTCATCCGGGGCGGAAGAGTTTCCTTACTAGCTCGTACCTCTTCAACCGCTTATTGGTGCGGTGAAGATCACGCAATCTTGCCATCATGTTATAGGGATCCAAGTCCCTGTATGGCGTGAAATGCTGGGTCATTGCAGCTAGCATAACTGACTGAGCTTGGTCACAATCGTCACTATGAGTTTTCCATAACTCTAGCTCCAGTGGCTCAGTGGGTTTAGGCGGGAGAGGTCTCTGAATAGTATACAGTATCCTCTCAGCCCCAGCACACATATCTTGAGGTTCATTTCCAGTCGGCAAAGTTTGTCCCTTTGAAGACATTATCGCCATGATTATGGTCGCGGATATTACCTTTGCCAGTCATCTTGACAACTATAGTCCAACTATAAAGTCAACGATGTTATGGGTACAGTCAAACTGTTACAAGTAAAAAAACAACAATATAGTAGGCCAACTAATTATTTAAAATATTGACGAAATAATTTTGAAAGACGTGTAAGGCTAAGTATCTGAACGAAATTGCAAATTCAATAATAGCCTCCCACTATTTTCTTCCAGTTTCTAACCCTCTGTAGACAACTCGGGAAATCGATTTCCTAGTGGGGCTAGGATCCCGTTAAATAACACACAACTTGACTTTGGCCAATAAAATTGTATGCTATTTAACTTAGGTAGATCTCCATGATCAATTGGATCTCATCCATTCCTGATCCGTTAGGTGGACATCCAAGTCCGAAACATATGTATAATGTCAATGTAACCATTACATTTTCCTAACATATCCTCGAATCATCTAGGCCTTGGCTTTGGCCAAAAACAAACCTAATGATTCCAGTTAAGCGCGGGACCCATTGACGAGGAAGGTTTCGTAATCAATGTCATTGGACAAAAGTGATCTTGTTGGCCCAATAAAAATCACGATTTGGACAAGACACCGATATGCAACAAAACTCTCATGATTCAAGTACATCCTTGATTGACAAAGGTCTTGACTTGGTCAAAACAAACCAATGCCAACTTCGGATCTTGAACAAGAACCATTCAATGGAAGGATATTCGCTTAATATAAATTGAGGGCTTTTCGCGTATTTGGCAACCAATTTATTTATCTTTGGAGGTCTCATCATCATACACCCTTAAGCATGCTTCTAAAACATCATAAAGCGCGTAAAGTAAATTAATAGGAGTATGCGGATGGATATATAAACAATTGTTCCTAGAACAAATCACTCCATTTCCTCTCCCGCTAGCACATATGCGACTTCTACCAATTACATAAAACAATAAGAGAAACCTCATTTACATTGAGGGGAATTAGGTGAGAAGAGAATACAAAGAGATAAAGAGATAAGCTGGACACGCAGGTCCAATTTATAAATTTCAAATTTAAAATAATTTCTAAAATTACCCTTTCCTTCTAATATCCATCCGATATACACTATTCATTTCATCACATTCATATATATTCAAACAAGACTGCTTTTACAACCAATCTAATCCAAGTAATTAGTCTTTATTTAAAGGATCATCCAATGTTCAAACAACGGTTTTGATTTTGCGCGAGTCCAACTCGATTGAGAATAAGTACATAGGGTACGAATTCGCGAATTATATCGAACTACTTATTAAATCTAATTAATTCGTATTCAATACTAATTCAATTATTTAATTCCAAATTAAATGTTTACACTTTAATGTGCTTAAAGACTTAGATTCTAAATCTAATCCTATTGGGCCTCAAAGCCCAACTAACATCCAATGTTAAATTTAATTCAAGTCAAATGGGCTTTCAATTGATTTATTAAGTATTGGGATTTGGTCAATGTGGGTCAAAACCCAATTACCAAGCCCAAATAAGGAATCACCCTTGATTCCATAAAACCAATTTTAAGCCATAAGGCCCATTAAATTTTTAAGCCCAGTAATTAAATTTTAATATTCCAAACATTAAAGTCCCAATTAATTAAAGTGGATTACCCAAGATTAATATATTAAACCAAATATTTCAAAAATAACCCATTTAATGTATTAATCATCTATTTTTCAAAATAAATGTCCAACATTAATTTAACAAAAAATCAACTCCTTACATGTCCATTATGTATTCGGCCACGGTGAGTTTTTTGTGCCGATTTGTTTTTCAATCCGATTGAATTACTACTCTACGTCCCGTACACGTTCTAAGACATCCAATGATCTTAAACACAAAAAATTCAATCCACTCCAAGTAGCAACACATTCGGCAAGGATGAATTGGGGAAAAATTATCCAATGCATTTTTCATAAAATTGATTCCATATACATCATTCTATATACATGCAAGCATACTTATTAATCACAAATTTCATAAGAACATGCTTCAATCAATTTTATCATACCCATTCGGCCAAGGTTAAATTTTGGGGAAAAATCATCCAATGATTTTTCATAAAATTGATTCCATATAACATCATTCTATATACATGCAAGCATACTTATTAATCAAATTTCATAAGAACATGCTTCAATCAATTTATCCCAAATTTTAACCTAAAGTATTTCATGCTTAACCAAGGCTCTGATACCATTGTTGGTTTCTATAATATGTCCCAAGGAAAGATTGAGCATTTGAAATACAACATTGAATATATATATAAGATGAAGTATGGCGGAATCATACTTACATTGCTTTAGTGATGAAGAAAATCAAACCAAAATGATGACGTGGCTGAGTATGCCTTGGGAAGGATAGCCGGGACCCAGGCAGAGTTGCAGAAACTCCGGGATCAGGTAGAGTCAGTTAACCGCGAGCTAAAGGGTAAACATGAGGATTTGCTAGACTATGAGGCGATGAATTTTGAGGAGCAGCTGCCAGCTCAATTCAAGATGTCTGACATAGCCAAGTTCAATAGGAACGGGGATCCGATGGTCCATCTCCGACAGTATGTTTCTGTGATGAGTTCAGTGGGTGTGTCGAAGCGTCAGGTTCAGAAGATGTTCGGGATGTCGCTTGAGGGGGCACCCGTGGTATGGTATCACGGCCTTGAGAGGAAAGTCAAGGATGATTGGAGAGCATTGGCAGAGGCCTTTCTGAATCAGCATGTCACGGATTTGGAGATCGACTTGTCACTTCGTGACTTGGAGAATACCAAATAGAAGCCGGAGGAGAACTTTAGGGATTATGTAGATCACTGGAGAAGCCATCTTCTGAAGATGCAAACTCGGCCCTCGGAGAAGGATCAATCAATATGATCATCAAGGGCACCAAGCCCTCTATTTATGGCAAGCTGAGAAGGATGACCTCTATGATTATTGATTTTCGGCAGTTGAGGGAGACTGTCAAGGATATCGAGGAGGAAGAAGCGGAGAATAGGAAATTTTATAGCCTGAATAAGAGGACTGTTGGAGGACCGTCTGGGACCAAGCCTGTTTCTGCCAAGGTTGCTGCCATCAGGAACCAGCGTTTTTCTAACCTAGGTAGGTCTTTGTCTAAGGTACTTGAGAAGTTGGCGAGACAATGACTCCTAAAACCCTTGGAAGCTAAACCACTTCCACACCCTCCACCATCGCACCTCAACCTGAACCATTACTGTCACTACCACCAGCAAAATGGCCATGACACCGACAGCTGTGCCCGCCTCAGACATAAAATCTAAGACCTCATAGACTCCCACAAAATACCCGACCCAGAAAAAGAGAAACCCAACACACACAGAAACCCCCTACCTAACTATCACTCTGTCCCACTATCTACCTACATGATTAGCTCCGGCTACCTGAAATCCTTGTCCTCCAAACCTTTGACCACCAAGCCTTTTGCCTGGGGATTTGGGATAGCAATAGTGAGGATGAAACGGAGCAGGGGAAGAATTTCTGGCAGGACTTCTCAAGCAGTGATGAAGAAGAGGTGAAGGGGATGACACGCAGTGGGTGTTTTTACAGTGATACAGCGGAGAAAGGCAATGAAGTGTTGGCAGAAGGCAGAGAAGTGGTAGAGAACATGGATAATGCTGAAGGAGATGTGCTGCTGCGTCAGTTGAAGAAAACACGAGCACAGTTAAGTATCTGGGAGTTGTTGTGTTCATCTCAGGAGCATAGGCGTGCCATGGTTGAGGCCTTGAGTAAAATAATAGTGCCGGAGGATGCCAACCTACAATGTTCGTAGGATCGGTGTAGAAGGAAACCTTGCAGGTGATAACATTTTCCGATGAGGAACTGCCGGTGGAAGGAAGGAATCACAATAGGCCATTATTCATAAGAGCGGAAGTGAGGGGCAAGAAGACATCTTGTGTGATGGTGGATGATGGCTCATCTATCAACGTGTGCCCTTTGAAGATTCTATCGAGGTTGGGTATGAAGACGACAGATCTAAATCCCTCCAACATGACTATCAAGGTGTATGATGATAGCAAGCGGGGGAGTAGAGGGCACTTTTGTTACGATAGTCAAAGTAGGCCCAATTTAGGATGGGGTCGAGTTCACGGTGCTTGATATCCCAGCCACTTTTGCTTTGCCATTGGGGAGGCCATGGTTTCACAAGCTTGGGGGCGTGCCTCCACCTTGCACCAGGCCATCAAGTTTCCGTACGAGGGAGAGATTGTCACTATTAGAGCTGAAGTAGATAATGTTGTGGCCGCCTTGGAGATACAACCTTTCACAAGGTTCCAAGTGTCGACAACCGTTGAGGAGTGGGTGGATCTTAAGGTGGCTAGGATCATGGCGAAGATGAAGTTCGACCTGGGTACAGGTTCGGATGTTGGAGGAGCATTGCCCGACTTCAAGGGCAGACCATCAAGAGAGGTTTGGGATATAAATCCGACGGGTATAAGCCGAAGACAAAGAAGAAATGGTTAAAGCTGACAGAATATTTTGTGAAAGCCACGTGGTATCAAGGAGAGCCTGAACCAGTGGAAGTCAAGGGGATCATGGTATCGGGATTTGAAATCTTCCAGGATGTGATGGGTGAGAAACCACTGGCATTAGAAGTTGCAAAGGAGGAAGACAAGTGGGAAGAGGAGCTGATGCAGCTGAGAGCTTGACTCTCGAGGAAAGCAAAGAGACTGAAGAAAACTCGACTGTGGAGGATGAAGCGTCTATAGAAGACGAAGATGTTTATCTCCCTGATTTATTTGAGTGTACTCCTACATTCGCTAATAATAAAGACATTCATTTCGCTTACTTGCCTGAGTCTCTTCCTTTCAACTTGCACGACTTGAGTATATTTGACATCAACTCAACCAAAATAAACGCATTTAACCTTGGTACGCCTGAAAGCCCCAAGGAGATTCTAATTGCAAGTGAGGTTACCCCTGAGGAGCGGAAGAAATTAAAAGGGTTGTTAGTCAAATATGCTAAAGTATTCGCTTGGTCCTACGAGGACATGCCCGGAGTGGACAGAAGTATCGGCCAGCATACAATACCGACATATACGAACATGAGGCCTGTAAAGCAAAAGCTCCAAAGGATGAGACCTGAATGGGCCGAGAAGGTTAGAGAAGAGTCAAGAAGCAGATAGATATGGGATTTCTGGAAGTAGTGAAGTACCCTGAGTGGTTGGCAAACATTGTGCCAGTACCGAAGAAAGATGGAAGGTTAGAATGTGCGTGGATTACAGAGACCTCAACAAAGCTTGCCCAAATGATGATTTTCCTTTACCTCATATAGACGTACTGGTTGATAGTGTGGCTTTATCTGCCATGTACTCATTCGCATATGGGTTCTCAGGATATAATCAGGTTCTTATGGCTGAAGAAGATAAGCATAAGACTGCCTTTGTCACGGAGTTGGGTACTTATTGCTACAAGGTGATACTATTTGGGCTCAAGAAAGTAGGAGCCACCTACCAGCGGATGGCCACTACATTATTCCACGACTTGATGAATAAGGAGATTGAGGTATATGTAGACGACATTATGGTGAAGTCCGAGATAAGAAGTGAACACATAGAAGCACTGGAGAAGTTCCTTGAATGAGTCGACAAATACAACATGCGACTAAATCCCAAGAAGTGTGTGTTCGGGGTAATGTCAGACAAGCTGCTAGGGCACATGGTAGGAATGGGAGAGATAGAAGTAGACCCTGAGAAGATCAAAGCAATTACCGAGATGCCCGCGCCGAAGACAGAAAAAGAAGTTAGAGCATTCCTCGGGAAAATCCAGTACATCAGTCGGTTCATCGCCAAGTTGACGTCAGTATACGAGCCTATCTTCAAATTGCTGAGGAAGGACTAGCCAGTGAAATGGAATGAGCAATGCCAATAAGCTTTCGACAAGATCAGGGAATACTTTGTGAAACCTCCTGTCTTGAAGCCTCCACGACTAGGCAAACCCTTAGAACTGTATTTGCCAAAGAACCCAAAGCGCTGGGGGCGATGATGGTACAAGCGGATGAGACAGGGGTAGAGTATGCAATCCACTACCTTAGTAAGAAGATGCTTCCGTACGAAGCCCGCTATCAAGAAGTAGAGAAGATCTGTTTGGCAGTAGTATGGGCATCCAGAAAACTGCGTCATTACTTCCAATCTTACAAGATCCAAGTGGTAGCAAAAGAGAATCCCTTGAAGTATCTGCATTCGGTGCCTTCGCTAGTAGAGAAGTTAGGCAAATGGTTGGTGTTGCTGACAGAGTTTGATATTGAGTATCTTCTAAAGTAATCAAAGGTCGAGCCGTAGCGGAGTTTCTGGCACTATAACCTATAGAAGGGGACCAATAGAAGTTTGAATTCCCAGACGAGGAAATCCAAGCAATAACGGTCCAAGGATAGAAGATGTACTTTGACGGAGCAGTAAACTACAAAGGAGCCCGGATATGAATCGTGATAGTAACTCCCGAAGGAGAAACCTTGCCTATGGCCAAGAGGTTAATGTTTGGAGTAACTAACAACATGGCCAGGTATGAAGCATGCGCCTTCGGACTGACGGCATTGATAACCTTGAAGGCTAAGAACATAGAGGTCTATGGATACTCAATGTTGGTAGTCCGACAGATGCAAGGAGAATAGGAATTGAAGGAAGAACGGTTGAAACCCTACCTATTCCACCTCAGGAACCTGGCACAGGCTATCCCTGATTGTAAATTCCAGCATTTGCTGCGAGAAGAGAACCAGATGGCAGACGCGTTAGCTACACTAGCCGCAACTTGGGAAAATCTGGAGAAGTTGGTAATGAGACCTCTAGTGTTGACAACAGCAAGCAGACCTACTTACGAGATAGAAAGGGTTTTAGAAGTAGAGGTTGACGATGGGAAACCCTGGTACTATGATATCCAGCGATACTTAGAATGCGGGGAACTCCCGGAAGAAGCCAGCAGAAAGAACAGGATAGCCATTCAGAAGTTGGCTTCTCAATATGTGAGTTTGAAGGGAGAACTATACAAGAGACAAGTGAATGGCATCCAGCTGAAGTGTTTAAGAAAAGAATAGGCTCAGAAAGCAATGGAAGAAGTACATGCCGGAGTATGTGGACCGCACATGAATGGATTGAATTTGTCTCACAAAATTGTAAGACAAGACTTCCACTGGTCGACCATGGAAGCTGACTACGCGAAGCTGGTGAAGCATTATCACGATTGTCAAGTGCACGGTAACTTGAACCATTTGCCTCACACAGAGTTGCACGGGCTGTCAGAGCCGTGGCCTTTCTCAACATGGGGAATTGACATGATCGGAGAAATTCGACCACACGCATCGAATGGGCATCGTTTCATAGTTGTGGCAGTAGACTACTTTTCGAAATGGGTGGAAGCTGAGTCATTTCATAACGTCACAGCAAAGCAGACGGCGAAGTTTATAGCCCAGAACCTCATATGCCGATATGGAATGCCGCATCACGTAGTAATAGATAATGGAGTCCAGTTTCAAGGAGAAACAAAGGCAATGCTACAGAAGTACCGGATAGGACATCACAAGTCGTCACCTTACAGACCGCATGCAAATGGGGCAGTCGAGGCAGCCAATAAGACGATAAAGAAGATATTAGCCAAAACGACAGAGAACTACAAAGATTGGGCTGACAAACTACCGTACACCCTGTGGGGGTACAAAACTTCTATGATAACAGCAACGGGAGCCACGCCCTACTTTTTGGTCTACGAAATAGAAGCAGTACTACCGGTGGAAGTTGAGATACAGTTCATGCGGGTATTAGCAGAAGTAGAGTTACCTGAACAAGAATGGGCCTCGCAGAGGTTTGAACAGTTAGCATTACTAGATGAGAAGAGAATGAAGTCTTTATAGCATATGCAGTTATACCAGAAGAGGTTGGCTCGAGGATTCAACAAGAAGGTGCGTCCTACTAAGATCAGAAATGGTGATCTGGTACTTAAGCAGTCAAAGCCGTCGATGACAGACCCGAGAGGAAAGTTCAGACCCAACTGGGAAGGACCCTACATAGTCAAGAAAGTAATGGGAAATGGGGCAGTGAGACTGTCAGACTTAGAAGGGAATGAGTTCACCGAGCCAATCAACGTGGACAGATTGAAGTAATATTTTGCCTGAGGAAGAGAAGACCGAGCAATCACCAGGGGAACTGGCGGAAGACCTAACCCAACGGAATAGGAAATTCATTCATTCATGCATGCATACACGTAACGTACTTGCATTCTTTTTTGTGTTTTGTTTCGTTTTGTATTCACAGGTTTCAAAGAAGAAAATGAGAAAGCGGGAAATGCAAGCCAACCAGAAGCAGCAACAGTACAGTGTCAGCAGTTTTCAGGAAAGAATCACAGGGTTGAGGCCCACATCTGTATCAGTTTCGGGAAGGAATCACAGGGTTGAGGCCCACATCAGTATCAATTTCGGGAATGAATCCCAGGGTTGAGGCCTGCATCAATATCAGTTCGAGAAGGAATCCCAGGGTTGAGGCCCACATCACCAACGGTTTTCGGGAATGAATCCCTGGGGGCGAAGCCCACGGTATCAGTGGTTGAAAGGAAGAATTCAAGTGGAGTGAAAAAAAAAAGAAAAAAAAAAGAGAAGTCATTGATGGTTAGGCATATGTCCGGTGATGAAATTGTTTGCTGTAGTGAGAAACCTTGGAAACAATAAGTGCGAGATGTGCACTCATCCGGTATTTTGAGTGGTTGATCTTGGCTAGACTCGCGGGCACTTAATTATAGGATCTTAGCAGTAGAAGCCTGAGTAGTCAACAAGATGACTAGTCGAAGAGATAGCGAATCAGTGAATGACCGTTCGCTTAGATGTCCATCCAGATTTACTTGTGATACGATATGTGGTATGGTTGGAAACGAAAAGAAAAGTCTCTGAAGAAGAAAATATAAACCACCTATAACCGATAAGTGTGAAGCTACCCATGGGCGAGTATTAGGACCACCATGAGGAGAAATGCTACTTTAAAGGGTAGGTGTATGGGAAAAAAAAGTCCTTCATGGTTAGACATATCTCCGGTGATGAAATTGTTTGCTGTAGGGAGAAACCTTGGAACTAATAAGTGCGAGATGTGCTCTCATTAGGTATTTTGAGTGGTTGATCTTGGCTAGACTCGCCGGCACTTAATTATAGGATCTTAGCAGTAGAAACCTGAGTAGTCAACAAGATGACTAGTCGAAGAGATAGCGAATCAGTGAATGACCGTTCGCTTAGATGTCCATCCTGATTAACTTGTGATACGATATGTTGTATGGTTGGAAACGAAAAGAAAAGTCTCTGAAGAAGAAAATATAAACCACCTATAACCGATAAGCGTGAAGCTACCCATGGGCGAGTATTAGGACCACCATGAGGAGAAATGCTACCTTAAAGGGTAGGTGTGTGAAAGAAAAAAAATGATGAAGAGACAAAGGAAAAGAAGAAGAAAGCCATATCACATTGAGTACAAGGAAGTAATCGCAGAGCATGACCAAGACATCTAGGTTGGTTAGACCAACTGATCCCATTCTTCGAGACAAAATCATCGAGTTGGCTTGCTTAAGGATTAAGCTATGAAAGAACCTTGGCACACACATATGGAGTCTAGTTCAGATCATTTATTCAAACGGTCGGATTTAAGTTGTATCAAGTACTTTGAAGGTTCCCTGGTTTCGACACTAGACATCCTATGAGGACGAAAATATGTATAACTATCGGGATTATCTCACAAAAAGCAGTATGGTATGTTGGTATACAACGTCACGTCATGAGATCTACACTGCCTAATGAAATCAGCAAAGACAAGCAGTTCCGGGAATGGCGCTCCGTGAATTGAGCATGAGTCGAGGCCCACACCATCAGTAATGCCGGGAATGGCACTCCGGGAATGGAGCATGGGTCGGGGCCCTCATCATCAGCAATGCCGGGAATGGCGCTCTGGCAATGGAGCATGGGTCGAGGCCCACATCAGCAATGCCGGGAATGGCGCTCCGGGAATGGAGCAAGGTTCGGAAGGGGACCACAACTTATCAGCACAGTTCGGGAATAAAGCCCAGGGAACAAAGCCCACATTCGGTGGTTCGGGAACAAAGCCCATGGGTCGAAGCACCTCGCCACCATATCAGCTCAGTCCGGTAGTGATTCCTAGAGATCGCAGCATCTTGCAGGGATGAACCTCAGGGGTCGTAACACCTCACCACCAGATCAACTCAGTTCGAAGCAACAGGCAAGTCAGACAGCAGCTGGCGAGCCAGGTAAGTAAAAATGCATGCATAACTTTGATAGGATTGTCACTGTCACACACTGCACAAGTCCAATCAAAGTGGGGGCGACTGTAAGCATTGTATTTTTTCATAAGTCCCGATGATGAGCCTCATATGGAGGCACTACCCGATAAGTTGCGGAAGTCGCGGGAAACAGACGTCGGAAGGGAAAATTCAGAAATCAAGCCTCCAAGCCCAATCCAAAATAATTAAACACATGTTAAAATCTAAATAAATCACCTTCCCAAATTAAGTAAATCAAATCAAATCCCATAAATACCTTTCCTAAACTTAAACAAATCACCTTCCTAAATCAAAGAGATCATTTCCTTGTAACGCACTAAGTAAAAGATATCCTCATGATTGTATGATTTCCTTCCTACCCAAATAAGGACAACCCTAACCCTCTCCTATAAAAAGAGAAATAAACCAAACCCTCTCTTCCCTAGCACATTCACGCCCAAAAACACAAAGAGAGTAGCCCTCCATTGTCGTGAAACACATCCCCACATACAGCCCTCCATTGCCGTGAAGCACACCCCAATACAGCCTATGTACCACCGTGAAACACAACCAAAACACCAACCCCAAAACTGTCTTGTATCACCAAGAAACAACAGCCCCATAAAATGCCCCATTCACCGAAACAGCAAGCCTTGAAACCCCCCTCAATCACCACAGAAACATAGCCCAAACAGCCTCCCAAAACACCGCAGAAACATAGCCCGCACAGCCCTCCAAAAACCGAAAAACATCCCCCAAAACTGTACCTCAATTCACCGTAAAATAGTCCCCTAACACAGCCCACCATTATCGCAAAACAACATTCCTATAACCCCTCAAATTACCACAAAATACAGCCTCAAACTGCACCCAAAAACTGCACCTAAAAAACTGCCTAAATACCAGAAATAACGACCAGAAAACAGCAGTAAAGCAGAGGAAACAGCAGCCTAAAACAGCGAGGCGACGAAGAAAAACATTGAACCAGTGAACCAGAGGAGTTGCGGATCATTAACCCTTCCGAAAACCGCGTAACGCACTTCGAAGAGGTGACTTAAAAGGTAAGACATGAGGGCACCCTTGTATTTACTCCCGTTCATCTTCTTAATTATTTATTAGTATTTCTTCGCATGCTTCTCGTTGGTTTATGTAAATTATTGTTATGGGATGAAAGATTTTGTGCTATCTCTTGTGGTATATCAGATGGAAACCCATACATAAATTCCGTAGTCGAATCCGAATGGATGGCAGTGCGGTCTGAACTTGGGATACAATTCCACGTACTACTAGAGAAACGCACATATTTCATTTTATCTAATCTTGTGTTCATACATGGTTCATTAGAAATAGCATGTTATTTCCATGCATGATTTAGTTATTTCTTTCGCACTAGGAGTTTAATTTTATCTCTTCAATGTTTATGTTTAGATAATATTATTTATTCATGTTTCCGCATTTATCAATTTAATATGTTCATGAAGTTGTGTGCTTGCCATTATGTCGACTTACTTTTATGCATGTAAACTTAGATATAGGTTCTACTCTTATGTATGCAAACTTAGATATAGGTTGGACTTTATGAAAATGGTTTTAGGCCCAATTGGATCCAACCCAATTGTCCAAAACCATACTTGGCCCAACCAAGCCCATTAATCCCAAATACAATAAATTAGTCCAATTTAATAAATTCCAAATTTAAAGACTAATACATATTAACATAATATTCTAAATATCACATTAATTTTTATTAAAGTGTAATTAACACAATTAATTAATTAATCCAATATTTCCAAAACACCAATTAATCTAATTAATCATGCTTAATTATCCAATTCATGTCCAACACAAATTGAAGCAAAACCAACTCATTCCAACATGCTTAAGTTCACGACAATACATGAAATTAACATCCAATTTTGATTTCAATCCAATTAAATCAACAATTAACATTCAATTTTAATGCCAATTAACATATCCAATTGTCAAATTGAAAAAACCACCATGAACATACTAGGGGTAGTTTTCGGCCATGCATAAGGAATTGGGGATTTTTGATCCAATCAATTTTTCTCAAATCCAATGATGCACAAATCCAATCATCATCATATAAACACAACCACACTATCAATTTAGGTAAATCAAGCTCCAAGCAAAAAATCCCAAATTAAAGTCCATAAACCCTAGATTTTGAAATCAAATTTAGGTGGCTAATGATACCATTGTTAGTGTCCTAGACATGCCCAAGGATCCTAAACAAGATTTATGTGTGAATACAATCAAAGAAATTTGCGGAAAAACTTACAATGATCGGATGAAGTTCAAGACTTTTTCTTTATTGTAGAAGCTCCAAGCTTTGTGAATGAGTTCCAAACTCTTGGGTGAGTTTTCATACCACCTTCAAAGACTCCCAAAGTACTAGCTTTCTCAATTTTTGCAACAAAAGTTTTTCTCCAATGGAGAGAGGCTCATGGTTTTGAGCAAGGAAGAAGAAAAAGAGAAGTGAATAGTGTATTTTGGTTTTCCAAAAACTTAAATACCAAAGTTGACTTTCAAAAAGGTGTGTGTGTTGTGTGTAAAATGAATCACATTTAATTAGCCAACTACACCCATCACAAATAGTGACAAGTGATGTAAGTGAGTGGGTCCCACCACTTTGAATTCAAAATTCAAGTTGGCTTATAGAACACACTTTGGGCCCGGTTCGTTTAATCCGACTAAATGAATTTTCCGTCGCTAAATAATTAAATCCAATTTAATTAAATAATAATGCCTCACAAAATTATTACGAAAGTCGCTTACAAATTAATTCCAAATTAATTCGTTCGCTTGAATTAAAATCCAATTTTAATTCCGTATTGAAATCCAATTTCAATTAATATTTCCGATATATTATTTAGCCCAATTAAATAAATTAAATAGAAAAATCCAATTTAACTATTAAATTTATTTTGCCGATTAATTCCAAATTAATCGCGTTCTCTCTTCTAGACGAATTTAATCCCAGATAAAATTCTTGCCGTAATTAATCACAGATTAATTTTTTCTCTCTCATAATTAATCCTAGATTAATTCTATTCAAGTCAAATATCATCGGTGAATCTTTGGGAAGCGACCCAAGAGATCCCTGGATATGTTGGCAGTAAATACGGTTGTTGGACTATCCGACACGTGCGTACCCAATGCCACGTTCTTACCCATTTACAAGACATGGTTGACTTCTAGCAAAGCATAATGCCTACCCAATTCTCCATAAATATATTCAACATGGAATATATATAATCTGTATCAGGCGTAGTATACAATGTATTGCGTATTACGATCCAGTATCTGATGTCACATGCTAGGCCTAGGGCTGGAATTGTCTCTGCCCCGTACGAAGTATATATCGGATCACTAGCAACTAGTCTTTGTAATCGGATAATCATGACCTAGTCATACTATGTAATGTAATAAACCAAAATTATTACGATAGTCGATTTCGAATTAATTCCAAATTAATTCGTTCGCCCGAATTAAAATCTAATTTTAATTTCGTATTGAAATCCAATTTCAATTAATATATTCGATATATTATTTTAGCCCAAATAAATTAAATAGAAAAATCCAATTTAACTATTAAATTTATTTTATCGATTAATTCTAAATTAATCGCGTTCTCTCTTCTATACGAATTTAATCCCAGATTAATTCTTGCCGCAATTAATCCCAGATTAATTTTCCTCTCATAATTAATCCCAGATTAATTCTATATGAGTCAAATGTCATTGGTGAATCTTTGGGAAGCGACCTAAGAGATTCCTAGATATGTTGACATTAAATACGGTTGTCAGACTATCCGAACACGTACCCCGTACCATGTTCTCACCGATTTACAAGATATGGTTGGCTTCTAGCAAAGTACCGTGCCTACCCAATTCTCCAGAAATATTCACCGAGGAATATCATTTGTATCAGACATAGTAATACTATGTAATGTAATGCGTAATATGATCAAGTATTGGATGTCACATGCTAGGCCTAGGGCTGGCTCTGTGTCTGCCCCGTATGAAGCATATATCAGATCCCGAGTAACTAGTCTCTGTAATCGGATAATCATGACCTAGTCATACTTTCCCGATAGCTGCAGTTTTTAAGAGTACTAGTTTCGTATCATGTGTGACATCATCTCCATATGACTGAAGTGATACTCCCATCTTGATATCACATCCAATACACTACGATTCTCAGTAAACCCAATACAGGCGTACTCAGAACCTGTTAAGGCTCCGGACGATCAATACTGAAGTAAATTGATTGTCGCAAGTAATAGCGACGTAAGTCTCAGGTTAAAGATCACATACACCTACCCTGATTTGGATTTTCATAGACACATAGTTATACTACCAATGGGATTCCGAGTGGGTCTATCCAGAGCGAACTGTTCCCGGTCCAACGGCCAACAGAACCTCTTATTACACTTGCATAAGTATTCAATACCTAAATATATGAGAACTATGCCGTTAAACTTCCATAACGCGCACAAGTGTAATAATAGTCTATTCCGCATTATCAATATCCAGTCTCAATAATACTTTGACTAGGGATATATAATGATTAAACTGTTTGTGGATTAATACTGTTTCATATCTTATTAATCTGATTTAACCATATGAACTTTTATCATTATATATCCAAGTAATCTAATTACAATAATGATAAAATAACAATTTCCTTTTGTCACATAGTTAATTTGTACAAAAACACAATGTTCTTTACAAATAGTGATGCTATGGGTCTTAATTGTCCAACAATCTCCCACTTGGCCTATAGCCAATCACTCAAGTATCTAACACCTGAACTATGTACATGTCACTCAAACCTTTACTAAGATATAACCTTCGTCAGCGGATCTGAAATGTTATCATCTGATGAGATCTTTTTGATCTTCACATCGCCACGATGTATGATCTCACGAATCAGATGAAATCGTCGAAGTATATACTTGGATCATTGATGAGATCGTGGTTCCTTAGCCTGTGCTATAGCCTCATTATTGTCACAATACAAAGGTACGGGCTCAACTGCTAACGGAACTACTCCTAATCTAATTAGGAATTTACGGATCCAAACTGCTTCTTTTGCTGCCTCAGCTGCAACAATATATTCTGCTTTTTTTGTTGAATTGGCAACAATCTCTTTCTTGGAAGATTTCCAGCTCACTGTTCCGTTGTTCAAACAAAATATGTACCCTGATTGCAACTTACAGTCATCTTTTTCGGTTTGGAAACTTGCATCGGCATACCCAGTCACCTCAAGTTCTCATTCCCCATAGACTAAGAAAGCATCTTTAGTTCGTCTAAGATACTTAAGGATGTTCTTTACAGCAATCTAGCGACCATCACTTGGATCGGCCTGATAGCGACTGCACATGCTCAAAGCATATGAGACATCCAGTCGCATACATATCATGGTGTACATGATCGATCCGACTGCTGAAGCATAAGAGATCCGAATCATTGCATCTCTCTCATCTTGAGTTTTAGGCATGTGACACCGGAATCACCCCCTCTGGGACTGATCCATGTTGAATCTCTTCAACACTTTGTCAATGTACGAGCTTTGAGAGAGTCCCAACAGCTTTCTAGATCTATCCCGGTATATCCTTATTCCTAGAATAAAGGCTGCCTCTCCCAGGTCTTTCATGGAGAATTTTAATGAAAGCTAAGCTTTCACCGATTGTAGCATGGAAATATCACTGCCAAGAAGCAATACATCATCAACGTATAGGACAATGAATGTCAGTGCATTCCCACTAACCTTCTTATATACAAAAGAATCATCTTCGTTTTGAATGAAACCATATTCTTTTATGATCTCATCAAAATGTTGGTTCCAAGAACGCGATGCTTGCTTTAATCCATAAATAGATCGGTTTAACTTGCAAACCTTGTTTGCATGTCTTGGTACGATAAAACCATCAGGTTGTGGCATATAAACATCCTCCAAAAGGTTTCCGTTAAGGAAAGCGGTTTTGACATCCATCTACCATATTTTATAATCAAAATATGCAGCAATAGCAAGCATTATCTGAATGAATTTAATCATGGCAACGGGTGAAAAGGTTTCATCGTAATCGACACCATGTTGTTGAGGATACCCTTTAGCTACAAGCCTATCTTTGTACGTTTGTAGGTTGCCTTCCTTGTTTGTCTTCTTTTTGAAGACCCATTTACAACCAATAGGCTTAATGCCTTCTGGTACATCAACCAGTGTCCAAACTTGGTTGGTATACATGGAATCCATTTCGGACTTCATGATTCTTGCCATAAAACGGAGTCGATACCTTGTATCGCTTCCTCATACGTAGCCGGTTCATCTTCCTCAATAAGATTAATATCTCCATGAGTTGAGATCAGAAACCCATACCTCTCAGGTTATTTTATGACTCTCTCCGACTTACGCGGTTCTTGTGTATTAGAAGATTGTGGAACAGTCTTATCCCTGATGGACTGTTCGTGTTCCGTGAGGGGGTCGGTGCCAGGAACAGTATCACTCCGATTTTCATCGAGTTCTACTTTCCTCCCACTTACCACTGTATTCATGAATTCATTTTCTAGGAAAACCGCATGGAGAGCAACAAATATTTTGTTCTCTTGTGGGTTGTAAAAAAAATATCCTTTGGTTTCCCTAGGATAATCTACAAATAGGCACTTATCCGATTTGGGTTCTAGTTTGGTACTATCCAAATATTTAACATTTGCCCAGCATCCCTAAATCTTCAGGAATGAGAAACCCGATTTCTTTCCTATCCATATTTCATATGGAGTCTGTTCAATAGACTTTGACGGAACCTTATTCAAAATAAATATTGCACTGTTTAATGCGTATCCCCAAAAGGAAATTGGTAGCTCCGTGCGACTCATCATTGACCTTACCATGTCCAACAAAGTTCGGTTTCTCCATTCGGACACACCATTCAATTGAGGTGTTCCGGGAAGAGTCCAATGTAAAAGAATACCATATTCTTTCAAGTAATTTTGAAACTCATTGCTTAAGTATTCTCCACCGCGGTCCGACCGCAATGTTTTAATACTTTTGCCAGTCTATTTTTCTACTTCGTGTCGAAACTCTTTGAATTTCAAAAGTTTCCGACTTGTGTTTCATAAGATACACATAACCTTAAAGCGATACATCATCAGTAAAGGTTACGAAGTATTCATATCCACCTCTAGCCTGGCTAGACATGGGTCCGCATACGTCACTATGAACGAGGGCTAATAGTTCGGTGGCATGTACACCTTTACCGATAAAATGTGTTTTAGGCATTTTGCCTAACAAACAAGACTCGCAGACATCATATGAATTAGGATCAAATCCGTCCAAGTATCCATTCTTCGAAAGTGTGGATATACGAGTTTTGTTAATGTGTCCTAGACGACAATGCCACAAATAAGTCTCATCAGTTTTACTCAATTTGAGCTTTTTGTTTGTCGTGTTATATGTTTGAGATTCGTTTATATTCAAAATATAAAGACCATTATTCACGTCTGTTGTACATATTTCAATATCATCTTTATAAATAAAACACCCAGTGTTCCTGAATACAAAGGTATACCCGCATCAGGTTAAACTAGATACAGAGATGATATTCCTAGTCAAACTTTGTATAAAATAACAGTCATCTAATGTAAGTACATGCCCTGATGGAAGATTCAAAACATAGGTGCTGTAGGCATTGCATTTTTGCATATCAGCCAGATGATGAGCCTCGTGCGGAGGCACTACCTTTAAGTCGTGGAAGTCGCGGAAAACGATCGTCGGAAAGGAGAAGTCAAGAATTGACACATCATTGGTTTTAATTCGTTGAATTCGCTCGGAGTTCGCTTGTTGAATCTTCGTTTCGAGGCATATCATTGGCCTGAAATCCCCGCAAAAACACTATAAGCTCACCTAAACACCAAAACCCACATCCAAAGCCCATGAAACCAAAACAAATCAAACACCAAGCCCACCAACCATGAAGCCCACGCCCAACACAACAAATTCACCCTCCATCCACTATTCAAATATGATTTACCCTTCTACCAACTTACTTTACACCTTTGGCCTTACTTTTACCTTGACACAAAATTTCCAAGCCATTTATTAAGACAACCCCACACCATTTATACCAATACCCCACGCCCATGACTATATAACCTCCCTTTATCCATTTTCAACATAATAATCACAACATTTCCTCCATTTTCAACAAAGTTGATCACCAAATTAAATGCCCTTCAACATCACTTGGCCTACCTCATCAATGCTCTCTCATTTGCCTATATAAACCATCATTTTCTTCCTTTGAATGAGGGAGCACACATTAAGCAAACACTTAGCATTTGGAGAACACAAAACAACCCCTTATTCCCTCTACAAGTCACGCCCAAAGCCTCTCCTTCACTGCCATCCATCACAACCCTTCATCCTCACGCACACTGCCATCCATCACTGCCTATTGTTCACGCACACTACCTCCAATCAGCCCCTCATCTTCACGCCTGGAACAACTTTTCTTCACTGCCTACAACTCACGCTTCTCATCAGCTCCAGTCCAGCGCACCTACTGCCTCATTTAGCCTTCAAACACACGCCTAAACTGCTTTTATTCTTCACGCATTCTGCCTCTCAACTAACACCTGAAGCAGTCCTTCATTCAGCCCCTAAATCTACACGCCCAAAACACCCTTCAACCAGCCCCCATATTCTGCCCAGTTCAGCGCCCCATTCAGCCCTCATTTAGCCTTCAAAATGTTGGATAATATGACCCATAGCGTCACTATTTGTACAGATCATGGTGTTGTTGTACAAATTAACTATGTGACAAGGAGATTGCACTCTTATCATTTGTGATTAGATCATCTTAGATGTATAAATGATGAGAGGTCCCTTTGATTTGTTCATGGACCGAGAATGATATGAGACAGTATCAGTCCACAAAGGATAAATCATTAAATATCCCTAGTCAGAGTATTATCGAGATTGGACATTGATAAATACGTAAAAGACTAGTATTACACTTGTGCGCGTTTGTGAGGGCACAACAGCATAGTTCTCATATATTTGGGTATATGATACTCATGCAAGTGTAATAGGAGGTTGTGTTTCACCGATGGTACGGAAAATAGCTTCGCTCTGGATAAGACCCCATCGGAATTCCATTGGTAGTATGACTATGTGTCTATGGAAATCCATGGGTGTAACAGGTCCTGTATGTCTATGGTAGTATGACTATGTGTCTATGGGAGTCCGACATCAGGGTAGGTGTATTTGGTCTTAACCTGAGACTTGCACCGCTAATGCTTACGACAATCAATATACTTAAGTTGAGGTCGTCCATGGGTGTAACAGGTCATGTGTACGCCGATACTAGGTATATTGAGAATTGTAGAGTATTGGGTGTGATGTCAAGACGGAAGTATCACTCCAGTCATAGTGGAGATGATGTCACGTAGGATACGGTATTAGTGCTCTTAAGTGCTGCGCGGCCATCGGGATATTATGACTAGGTCATACATATCCGATTATAGAGACTAGTTACCAGACATCCGACAAGTGTTTCATACGGGGCAGACACAACTCCAGCCCCAGGCCTAGCACGTGACAGTTCGATACTGGATCGAAATACGCAATACTACGGTATACTACGCTTGATACAGATCTATATATTCCTGTAAGAATATTTCCGGAGAATTGGGTAGGCGTGGTACGAGGTACTTACGTGTTCGGATTGTCCGACGACCTGATTTACTGCCAATATATCCGGGGATCTCATGGGTTGCTTCCTAATGATTCACCGATGACGTATGACTCGCACATTTATTAATATGGCATTAATTTGATTAGAGAGAAAATTAATCTGGGATTAATTACGGAGATATTTTATCTAGGATAAAATATCGTCTAAAGAGAGAAAACGATTAATTTGGAATTAATCGGTAAAGTTAATATATTCGATATATTGAACGAAATTAGATTTCGACGCGGAATTGAAATAAGATTCTAATTCGGGCGAACAAATTAATTCGTTAGCGACGTGAATATTGAATTCGCTAGGCGTAATCATTTAATTATGACGCGACGTAAAATTCGCTAATTGGGAATTAGCGAACCCAAGCCCGAGAGTGATTGCGAGCGCATTCGCATTTCGAATTCGAGTGCGGCACGCAAGTCACATCAAGCGTCAAATCATTCATCACATCAAACGTCAAATCAAACGTCACTTTGAGTGATGTGATTGATTGATGTGATTGATTGATTGAAAGACATGTCACTTTAATAAAGTAAAAATGAATAGTGATGTGTTTTGGTGAAATAGTGTAAGTTGGTGGAAAGTATTTACCAATTGATTTTAATTAATTGTTTGGTAAATGTTTAATATATTTTTATGAAAAATATATAAGGCATTTTGGAAATGCTTTACAAACCTAATACACATTTTCTCCACTCCCTTTTTTCTCTCTCATAATTCACGCCCAAATGGGCAGTGAATATGCTCACTGGTTTGTTCATCAAAACCGTGAGATGGGAAGCCATGTGCCTTGATTTTGTGGCAAAATCAAGCGGAGCTAGCACTCCGAGAGACTTGCGAAGGTGATACGGAAACTCACCCACGAGCCGGGAATCGTTCGACGGAGATTCGGAGCTCAAATTGTTGATACAAAACTGAAAACAGTGGGCAGAAATTCTGCACTGCAGTCGAGAGTTTTGCAAAGGAAAAATCAATTTTGTTCATTGTTTCATCGCACAACCGATCGATGTGAGTATTCCGCAACTCCTTTGATATGTATTTCACACTTTATCATGCTTGTTTGATGATCTTGGGACCTAGAATAAAACTAACAATGGCATCAAGAGCCTATGTTCAAGCATGAAATTTTTTAGGGCTTAAAATTGGAAAAATTGATTTTGAGCATGATTTTGTTAAATTGTTTGATTGAGCATGTTTAAATGATGTTTAATTTAAGATTGATTGGATAAATTTGTTGAAATTGTGATTGGATCAAATTTCCCCAAAATATATGTATTGGCCGAATATGTAAAGAATTTTGGAAATTTGGAATTTTTGGATTTTGATTCATTGGATGAATTAGAATGATGTTGGATAATGTTAATTTGAAAATAATTGGATTAATTTTTGAATTGAACAAAAATCCCCAATTCCTTCATGTTGGCCGAATGTGTATAAGCCCTATTAGTCTTGGAATTTTGATTTTTTGGACATTGGATGTGTATGAAATCATTCGGGATATTAATTCGATGTCGATTGTGGAATTAATTGGATTGAATTCAAATCGGACAAAATTATCTCCCTTGGCCGAGACTTAGAAGCATGGTTAATGGGTTTGATTTTTCATTAATGTGTTGGACATGTAATAATGATGTAAAGCATGATTAATTGGACTAATTTGATGTTTAGGAAATATTGATTTAGGTGATTAATCATGATATACACTTTAGGTAATTAAATTGGAAATTTGGAATTTGGTAATTTAATTATTTGGGCCTTAAAATTGGATTTGGGCTTTTAAAGTTGTAAATGGGCTTATTGGGCTTTGTTGTACAAAGTTGGGTTTAGGAAAATTGGATTGGATCCAATTGGGCCTAAAACCGCTTCCATAAAGCCCAAGTGCGACTAAATGGACTTTAAAGTTTAATTGGGCCTAATGGGCCAAAATTGATTTATGGGCTTATGGGGTAACTCCCGGATTGGATTTTGGCTATTCGGTTTGACCCGAGTTGACCAAAAGTCCATGCCTCAAGAAATCAATTAAAAGCACATTGGACTTTAATTAAATTGACGTTGGACGTTAATCAGGTTTTGAGACCCGTAACGATTAAATTTGGAATTTAAGTCGTAAAAGTTCATTATTAAAGTGTAGTATTTAATTTGGAATTAAATAGCGAATTAGAATTGAATGCATATTAAATTGGATTTAATGATGTAGTTTAGTTTAATTCGAGAATTCGTACTTTGAGTACTTATTCACAAAAACGAGTTTGACTCGCACAAAATCAAATCGTTATTTATACATTGGATGATCACTAATTATCAGATTAATTAATTTGATTAGATTGATTGATAATATGCTTGTGTGAATACATGGTTGTGATGAATGAATAATGTATATCAGATGGATATTAGTCGGGTGGGGGCAATTTTGGAAATTGTTGTAATAAATTCGATTTATTAAATTGGACCTGCGTGTCCAGCCTTATCACCTCTATTCTCTTTGTATTCTCTTCTCACCTATTCCCCTCAATGTAAATGAGTTTCTTTAGAAGTGTAGTGTAACGTAAAGTAGAAGTAATACAAGTGCTAGCTTGAGAGAGAAAGGGAGAGATTTGATCTAGGATCAATGTGTTAAGTATCCATCCGCATATCATTATTATTTTATTATACGCGCTTTATTATGTGTTTAGAATGCATGTTTAAGGGTGTATGATGATGAGACCTTAACAAAGATAATAAATTGGTAGCCAATTTGCACGCGAAAAACCCTCATCAAATATCATGCGTTTTTCCTTCCATTGAGTGATTCTCACTCAAGATCCAAGACGGCATTGGGTTGTTGGCCAAAGTCAAGCCCTTTGTTTGTCAAAGATGTGTTTGAATCATGAGAGTTTTGTTACATGTCAGTGTCTTGTCCAAGTTGTGGTTTGTTGGCCAAAGTCAAGACCACTTCTTGTCCAACGACATTGATTACAAAGCTTTCCATGGTCAATGGGTTGCGCTTGACTGAGATCATTAGGTTTGTTGTGCCAAAGCCAAGGCCTAGTTGATTCAGAGGAAAAAGGTTAGGTAATACATTGGATGTATTGGCATATATAAGATATATGTTTAGGATTTGGAAATCCGCCTACTGGATCTAGGAATTGGATTGGATCCAATTGATCTTAGAGATCTACCTAGTTAATTATCATATAATTTGTTGGCCAAAGTCAAGATTGTGCGATATTTAACGGGATCCTAGCCCACTAGGAAACGCGGTTTCCCGATTACACGACAGAGGGTTAGAGGCTCGCCGAAAAATAGTGGGAGGCAAGAATTGAATTTGCAATATTCGTTCAATTACTCGCCATACGCTCTCAAACAAATATCACTCGTCATATAAATAAAAGTATTAGTTGGACTAATATTTAATGTTGTTTTAATTATATTTGGACTATATTCAAACAAATTCAATAAAATAGTTGATTTTATAATTGGATTATAGTAATCAATATAATTGAATTAATATTATAGTTGATTAAATAATTGGATTATTGTAGTCATTATAATAAATAGTACCTCAAATAATTGATTAAATAGTTGGACTATTAAAATCAAAATAACATTGAAAGATTGGACATTTAAATATAATCTTGGATTAAAATATTTAAATGGTTTAATTTTGAAATTGGGAATTAAATTTCAGGATGGTCCTGGAAATAATAATAAGTTACTTTATTTGATAAAATACCTATTATGCCTAAGCCCAGAATTAAGCAAATAGTAGAACATAATCTTTGGAAGATTTATGTGATGATTACTTTAGAGCTTAATTCATTATACTTGTTATAAATCTATGTTTAGATTTAAGAAGTATTAAAATTGCAATTAATAATTCTTGGAGAATTAATGACAAATCTCAAGGAGATAAAGTCAAACTTTGCAATTAGGCAAGTAGCGCAAGGCGCACTTTACTTCAATATTCTAGAAACCCAAGGCTTGACCAAAGGCTTCTGAAATATTGAAAAAGGTAAAGGAAAAATCATTATAATCTTCTGGGAAGATAAATGACATATCTCAAAGTGACTACTGTTTGGATATGGCAGACACGAAGGAATTAAAGAAAGGGCAAGGCTCTGACTTTAAATAAATTTGTCAAATTTATGTCCATTACTAGTATTAAAATTGGATTTTAAGATACTTAGTGTGGAACATAAAATATATGTATTGATGTTCAGAATCTGCTGTGAGCAGGATAATGACTTCAAGCTGAGATAAATATGCGAATCGGAAGCTGGACAAAAGTCGCTGTTTCGACCGTAGATACCTAAGTTTAGGAACTACCCTTCGGGTATGTACTTAAATTAGGAACTGTTATAATGTAACTAGTTTGACTAGAAACATTATCTTTATATCAGTGTTTAATCCGTTGCTGATATACCTTTATATTCTAGAACACTAAAGTGTTTCATTATATAAAGATGATATTAAGATAAACACATTAGATGTGAATAACAGTATTTATATTTTGAATATAAATAAATCTCAAACATATAAAATGACAAATAATTAGCTCAAACTGATTTGATCAGTAGTGACTTATTGTGGCATAGATGTCTGGGACACAGTTAAACGAGACTCGTATATCCGCACTTTTGAAGAGTGGGTACTGGGACTGATTTGACCATTCAAATAAAGTCTGGGAATCTAGTTTATTGGGCAAAGTACCTAAAACACTATTTACTTGGTAAAAGTGTAAATGCGACTGATCTGTTAGCTCTAATTCATAGTGGAACAAGTGGGCCCATGTCTGGCTAGGCTAGATGTGGATATGAATAGATCGGCTAAAGTATTAAACCGTCACAGTAAGACCGTAATGGAAAACACTTAAGCAATAAGTTTAACTTTTACTTGAAAGAGTATAGTATTCTTTCAGATGAGGACTCCTCCTAGGACACGTCAGTTTGTCGGTGTGCCCGTACGGAGAAACTGAATTTTGTTGGACATAATAAGGTTGATCATGAGTTGCTCTAAGCTACCATTTCCTTCAACGAATATGCATTAACAGTGCAAAACTTATTTAGAATAAGGTTCCATAAAAACTGTTTGACAGACTTCATAAAAGATATGAACGGGAAAAGAACCGGGTTTCACGATCCTGAAGATTTGGGAATGCAAGGCATACATTTGGATGATACCAAACTAGAACCCAATCTGGATAAGTGCCAATTATAGGTTATCCTAGGGGAAACCATAAGTATAGTACTTATATATCTCACAAGAGAACAATGTAATTGTTGCTCGCCATGCAGTTTTCCTAAGAGGGATACCGATATGCAGTGGTAAGTGGGAGGACAGTAAAACTCGATGGAAATCGGAGTAATATTGTTCAAGGCACGAAGTCCGTAATGGAACATAAATAGTTCATCAATGATGAAACTGTACCATTAATCTTCGAATACACAAAAACCACGTAGATCGGAGAGAATCAGAAAACAACCTGGGGTATGGGTTTCTGATCTCACCTCATAAAGATGTCAATCTTGTTGAGGTATACCAACCGACTACGTTTGAGGAAGTGATACAAGGTATCGACTCCCTTTATGGCAAGGTGCCATGAGTTCGAAATGGATTCCATGTATACCAACTATGTTTGGACACTGGTTGTTGTACCGCAAGGCATTGTGCCTACTGGTACAGTATATGTCTTCAAGGAAGACATACATGGATGGCAACATACCAACGTACAAAGCTAGGCTTGTAACGAAAATGTATCATTATCAACATTGTGTTGATTATGGTTCAACCTTTTACTGGTTGCCACGGTAAATCCATTTGGATAATGCTTGTTGAAAGTGTACATTTATGAAATGTGTCAGTTAAAGATCAAAATCGCTTTCCTTAAACGGAAACCTTTTGGAGGATGTTTATAACATCCTGACGATTTTTGTCGTACTAAAACCAGCAAACAAGGTTTGCGAGTTATTCGATCCATGTTTGGATTGAAGCAAGCAATAGGTTCTTGGAACTAACGTTTTGATGTAATCATAATAGTGTATGATTTGATTCAAAACGGAAATAATTCTTGTGTATATAAGGAGGTTAGTGGGAGCGCACTGACAGTGGCTGTCCTATAAAATAATGATAATATATGTCATTTCTTGAAAATGATATTCCCATATAAAACAATCGGCGAAAGCTTGGCTTTCGAGATAGTTCTCCATAGAATTCTTAGGAGTAACAACCTTTATTCTAGGAATAAAGATCTACTGAGATAGATTTAAAGTTGTTAACACTCTCTGAGAAATTGTACATTTAAAAATGTACGTGACCTGGTGTCTCATACGCTTTGAGCATATGGTTTCACAAACAGGCCAATCCGAGTGATAGTCACTGGATTGAAGTTAAGAACATACTTAGTATCTTAGAGAACTAAAGATGCTGTCTTAACCTATGGAGAAGGAGAACTTGAAGTGACTGGGATCACTGCTGCAAGTTTCCAAACTGATAAATACAACGGTACTATAAGGTTTGAATAACGGAATAGTGAGCTGGAAATCGTTCAAGAAAGATAATGTTACCGAATAAGCAACAAATGCGGATTATTGCTGCAGCTGAAGCAGCAATAGAAGCCATTTGGATCGATAATAAATCTAATTAGATTAGATATATTTCTGTTAGCGGCTGAGCTAGGCGTCAGCACAGGCTAAAGAATTAATGGTCTCATCAACGATCCATATATATACTTCAATACTCATCTGATTCGTTCGGATCATACATCGTAGCGATGTGATGATCGAATAAATTACATCAGACGATAATCATGCAAATCCGCTGACGAAAGCTTTTCTCAACAATTTGAGCCAACCGTACATAGTTCGGGTGTTAGACACTCGAGTGACTGGCTATAGGCCAAGTGGGAGATTGTTGGATAATATGACCCATAGCGTCACTATTTGTACAGATCATGGTGTTGTTGTACAAATTAACTATGTGACAAGGAGATTGCACTCTTATCATTTGTGATTAGATCACCTTAGATGTATAAATGATGAGAGGTCCCTATGATTTGTTCCTGGACCGAGAATGATATGAGACAGTATCAGTCCACAAAGGATAAATCATTAAATATCCCTAGTCAGAGTATTATCGAGATTGGACATCGATAAATACGTAAAAGACTAGTATTACACTTGTGCGCGTTTGTGAGGGCACAACGGCATAGTTCTCATATATTTGGGTATATGATACTCATGCAAGTGTAATAGGAGGTTGTGTTTCACCGATGGTACGGGAAACAGCTTCACTCTGGATAGACCCCCTCGGAATCCCATTGGTAGTATGACTATGTGTCTATGGGAGTCCGACATCAGGGTAGGTGTATTTGGTCTTAACCTGAGACTTGCACCGCTAATGCTTACGACAATCAATATACTTAAGTTGAGGTCATCAAGGGGTGTAACAGGTCCTGTGTACGCCGATACTAGGTATATTGAGAATCGTAGAGTATTGGGTGTGATGTCAAGACGGAAGTATCACTCCAGTCATAGTGGAGATGATGTCACGTAGGATACGGTAATAGTGCTCTTAAGTGCTGCGCGGCCATCGGGATATTATGACTAGGTCATACATATCCGATTATAGAGACTAGTTACCAGACATCCGACAAGTGTTTCGTACGTGGCAGACACAACTCCAGCCCCAGGCCTAGCACGTGACAGTTCGATATTGGATCGAAATACCCAATACTATGGTATACTACGCTTGATACAGATCTATATATTCCTGTAAGAATATTTCCGGAGAATTGGGTAGGCATGTCGCTTTGCTAGAAGCCAACCTTGTCTTGTGAATCGGTGTCAACGTGGTACGAGATACTTACGTGTTCGGATTGTCCGACGACCCGATTTACTGCCAATAAATCCGGGGATCTCATGGGTCGCTTCCTAATGATTCACCGATGACGTATGACTCGCACATTTATTAATCTGGCATTAATTGGATGAGAGAGAAAATTAATCTGGGATTAATTACGGAGATATTTTATCTAGGATAAAATATCGTCTAAAGAGAGAAAACGATTAATTTGGAATTAATCGGTAAATTTAATATATTCGATATATTGAACGAAATTAGATTTCGACGCGGAATTGAAATAAGATTCTAATTCGGGCGAACGAATTAATTTAGAATTAATTCGTTAGCGATGTGAATAGTGAATTCGCTAGGCGTAATCATTTAATTATGACGCGATGGAAAATTCGCTAATTGGGAATTAGCGAACCCAAGCCCGAGAGTGATTGCGAGCGCATTCGCATTTCGAATTCGAGTGCGGCATGCAAGTCACATCAAGCGTCAAATCATTCGTCACATCAAACGTCAAATCAAACGTCACTTTGAGTGATGTGATTGATTGATGTGATTGATTGATTGAAAGACATGTCACTTTAATAAAGTAAAAATGAATAGTGATGTGTTTTGGGTGAAATAGTGTAAGTTGGTGGAAAGTATTTACCAATTGATTTTAATTAATTGTTTGGTAAATGTTTAATATATTTTTATGAAAAATATATAAGGCATTTTGGAAATGCTTTACAAACTAATACACATTTTCTCCACTCTCTTTTTTCTCTCTCACAATTCACGCCCAAATGGGCAAGTGAATATGCTCACTGGTTTGTTCATCAAAACCGTGAGATGGGAAGCCATGTGCCTTGATTTTGTGGCAAAATCAAGCGGAGCTAGCACTCCGAGAGACTTGCGAAGGTGATAGGGAAACTCACCCACGAGCCGGGAATCGTTCGACGGAGATTTGGAGCTCAAATTGTTGATACAAAACTGAAAACAATGGGCAGAAATTCTGCATTGCAGTCGAGAGTTTTGCAAAGGAAAAATCAATTTTGTTCGTTGTTTCATCGCACAACCGATCGATGTGAGTATTCCGCAACTCCTTTGATATGTATTTCACACTTTATCATGCTTGTTTGATGATCTTGGGACCTAGAATAAAACTAACACAAAACACACGCACAAACTGACCTTATTTAGCCCCTGGAATCAGTGCACATTCTGCCCAGTTCAGCCATCCACATTCACGCCCAAATCAACTCAAACCAGTCCCTTTACTCCTCAAACCATCAAAAAAACAGTCCCTAATTCACAGCAAACCAGTGAGCTAAGTGTGGTGACCTGAATCGCCACGAAACGAAGTGGAAACAACAGACAAAACAGCGAAACAACGAGCAAAATGCCAAAACAGCGAACCAGTGGAATCACGGTGTCTTAGCCTTTCCGACGGTCGTATAACGTACCTCCGAAAAACAACACAAAAGGTTAGACCTGAGGGCACAAATTATTGAATTTCTTCGCATGAAATAATGATTTAGGAAATACGTTTTATGATATCTAGTATGAATAATTAGTTTAGCATGTTGTTTGAATTTCTTCACATGAAATAATGACTTAGGAAATATGTTTTATGATGCTTAGCATGAATAATTAGTTTAGCATGTTATTAAATTTATGTTATGTAAATTGGTAATTTAGGAAAGCATGCAACTTACTTTTCGTCGCATGAGAATTATGAATTAGTGTACGATGTGATCTCGGGTGGATGGAATATGTGTTCTTTCTTGTGGTATATTGGATGGAAACTCGGACATAAATTCCATAGCCGAATCCGAATGGACGGTATTATGGTTTGCACTCGGGATACAATGCCCCGTACCACTTGAAGGATTCACATATTTCATTTCATCCAAACTTGTATTTGAGCATGATTAGGCTATTAGAATGTTGTTTTATTTTTAGAATGACTTAGTTATTACCTTTCGTATTAGGAATTTAAGTTATGTTATGTTTAGATCATTAGTTATTTAACATGTTTGTGTGTGTGATATCATGTGTTGCCGTTATGAAAGTTTACTTTTGAAGCATGCAACCTAGATTTAGGCTTTATAAGAATTTAGACTACTTTGACCAATATGTATGTTAAGTAGACTTGGTTAAAATTGCACAAATCCATTCATTACAAATAACATAAGTAAGGGACCATTCCGAACCCAACGGTTTGAGGTCTTCCCTTGCGAGGGGTGAGTGCGGCCTTAAATCATTTTCCCGGTTCACACCGGGTGGCGACTCCATTATTCTCCGGTTTAGTCCCCCGCGGGCTACTCCGTACTCCCAACCGGGCCGCGAGCCTGGAACAGCATGCGTTGCCCTGTTTCTGTGTCCTACAGTCTGGCAACTCCACTGGGGATAGAGAATCGGCCCCGAAATAATGTCTTGTAATGTTTGTAATTTGTGCTTTATTTAACCATGTCTACAGTGGGTTAAAAGGGGTTTAATCAAAGGCATTCTTAAGGCTAGGTGATGGTTTGGTGTCTTCCTTAACTCATTACCTTTCTATAAGGAAAAGCTGTGAAGGCACCAAGATATTCATTCACCCGTAGCTCATTGTGATAGACTAATTTGGAGGACTCGTTTTTTATTCCTGACACCAAGCGATAAGAGCCTAAGAGGCTTGGGTACTTAAGAGAGCCTCGCTCTACCCTCCATCTGGGGAATCTACAATGAGAAATCCATTTGACAGTTAGTCATATACTGTAATTCATTGGCACGTACCGTAAGGTATAAAAAAGGTGAGCTCACTTAGTCGTTTGAACCCTTGAGTGGGGAGTCCTAGTTGTTGTCAATCCTTCGTCAGCGAGAGCTTTTGTTTACACTCCTGAAACCTACATGTGAACCTTAATTGTATAACCCTTAGAAATTATTTATTTATGTTTGTGTTATGACCATCATCATTTGGATTCAATTGAACCTCTTGACAAGAGATATGAACTTGTTGGGCCATTTAAACTGGGACGAGTTCGTGTCCTTTGACAATTGGGCCAAAAGCTTCTAAAATGCCGATGGGCCATTTTGTGTTTAGGCCTCTTATTATTTGAAGTTGTTTAGTTATATTATCGCAAAGTGTAAACCTGTTGGGCCTTTTCAACTGGGACAAGTTTGTACCGCGCAATAGTGTGATTGAATACTTTAAAATGATAACGGGCCAATTAGTGCAAATTATTTTATGAGCTTATTTTTCCATACATCACACACATGTCATGCATACACGCATCATGTTAACCCTTTGTGTCTTAAAAGCCATCACAGACTCCCGTTGGGTTAGGGAAGAAGGATGATTTGTCAAGGGACCATCAACCAGCATGAGCAAGTCAGCCAACGAGGAATCTCGCCTAGATCGATTGGAGATCAAAAGTAGCCGAAATTTTTGAGCCAATTACAAGTTCTGACCAATGTGTGGCCCGTATAACCGTACCCCGTATAGCCAATGATAGAAAGTTATGGCAACCAGAATGAAAAGACCATTGGGGAACCTTCAAAGACCAAGCCCACCTCCCCTGAGGTTGCCCCTGTTAGAGACAGACGATTCTCCATCTTGGTTAGACCTTTGTCAGAGGTGTTTAAAGAGCTGAAAGGGCAACAACTCCTAAATCCCTTAGAGCCTAGACCACTTCCAAACCATGTTCCACGCTACCTTAACCTGAACCTTTACTGTTACTTCCACCAGCAAAGAGGCCATGAAACTAACAATTGTACCCGCCTTAGGCACGAGATCCAAAACCTCATTGATGCCCATAAAAATACCCGACCCGGAAAAAGAACAACCCAGCACACACATGAAACCTCTACCCACCAACATGATCAACTCTGGCCTACCTGACAGCCGGTGTCCTTCAAACCCACAACTACCAACACTCGCATAGGGATACGGGGGGGCAACAGTGGTAAAAGTGAAATAAAGCAGATGGAGGATCTTTGGGAAAACCTCTCGGACAGTGACGAAGTGTGAATTGGTAGAAGAACTACTGAAATTGGAGAAGCGCTGCTGGTCGAAGGAAGCAAGAAAAGAAGATAGGGGAAGATGAAAGTTGCAAATTATGAGGATGTTTATTTCTGTGATCTTATTCAATTGTGATCCAGCAGCATTGATTTTGTCAACTTGTTCGAACCTTTTCTTTTGATAATAAAGACAATCATTTCGCTTACTTGACTGGGCCTCCTTCGTTCAACCTGCACAATATGAGTATATTTGACAAAAGCATTCAACCCTGGTACTATGATACTCGACGATATTTAGAACACGGAGAATCCTCAGAATAAGTAAGCAGAAAAGACAGGGTAGTCATTCAGAAATTGGGAAACGGGGCAGTGAGACTGCCAGATTTAGAGGAGAATGAGTTCACCGAGTCGATCGAAGCAAATTGAAGCTGTACTTTGCCTGAAGGAAAGAAGACTGAGCAGTCACCAAGAGAATAAGCAGAAGACCTAACCCGACAGGATAGGAAGTTCATCCATGCATACACGTAACTTGCATCCCTTGTTTTGTGTTTTGTGTTTGCAGATTTCAGACAAAAGAGAACCAGCAGGGGGCGACCAGAGACATGCGGCGCCAAGGAGCACAACGAGGATCTAACCCATCATGAACAGGGAGGACCTCTACATTTGCATACGTACACATCACATGCACGTGTTTTATTCTGTTGTTTTGTTTGTTTTCACAGGTCTCAAAGAAAATAAGGGAAAGAGGCAAAGGCAAACCAGTCAAAGCAGCAGCAACAACACAGTGTCATCTATTTCAGAAACACATCAGTTTTTGGGATGCGTCCAGGGTCGAGGCCGACATTAGTGTCAGTTTTGGGGATGCGTTCCCAGGGGGCGAAGCCCACATTATCAGCAGTTGAAGGAAGAATTCCATGGATGAGAGACTTAGTCTAGTTAGACATATGTCCATGTCCGGTTGATGTTGTTTGCTGTAGGGAGAAACCTTAGAAACAAGAAGTACGAGATGTGATCTCATCCGGTATTCTGAATTGGATTGATCTCCACTAGACTCATGATCACTGGATCACGGGATCTCAACAGTAGAAGCCCGAGTGGTTGACATGATGACTAGTTGAAGAGATGGTGGATCAGTGAATGGCCGTTTGCCTGGATGTCCATCCTGGTTTACTTATGCTACGATATATGATATGGTCAGAAACAAAGAAAAAAAAGGTCTTGATGAGCGGAAAATATATCAATATTTACCGCCCATTTTACTTAATATTTTGTTTAGTTTCTCGGGTTTGATGAACGTTTTGATATATTTTAGTTTATTTTGCAGATAAATAATATCGGGTCTTAATGAAATCATTTAGGATGAAATATGGGTCAAATAAAGGCAATTATTGGACTGATATTTTAATTTTGGAGATTGGAAACTTGAAAGGGCGTTTTGACGAATTGCAGTTTTTGGAAATTCCAGTTTTGTGCATCTGTCGTATTTTGAGCATAACTATTACTCAGATATCGGATTGAGCTGATTCAAGTGCCAGATTAAAGAAGACTCAAATTTCTACAACTTGGAAAGAGAAAATATTTTCTAATTCTGATGATTTCATGACCGAAATTGATGAACCATCTAGAAGTGTGTGGAGTGTAATTATTAAAAGTCATTATCAATCATTTTCAAAGCAAAATATTAATTAATTAATAATTAATAAAAATTATCAAATCAACACCAAACAAGATAAGAAATTAGTGGAGCAATTATGGATTTGGTGGAGTAATTAGTGGAGAAATTAATAATGGATTTGGTGGAGAATTTGATGGATGATTTGATGGTGGCAAAATTTTGCCTATAAATACCAAGCCATTTCATTTGTAAAATTCATACTTTCTTCTTTGAAATTCTTAATGAATAAATAAGAAGATTGTATCTAGTTTGTTTATTTTTAGTTTCAGTAATTAATTTTCAGTTTCGCACTTTCTTTTCTTTAATTTCAGTTTTTACTTTCGCAATTTACTTTACGCACAGTACTTTTCTTTCTTTAATTTTTCAAGTTTTACTTTTCAGTAATGAGGAGGTAACTTCCCCCTAGGGTGAAAGGTAATTCTTTTACTATTGCTATTTAGATTAATCTCCCTTAAATATAATATATTCACTATTTAAAATATTGACTTAAAAGGATACCGCTATATTGGTCGGTTGGTAATTCATTTTAATCTGGTTTTAACCTGACTAATCAAGGATACCGCCAGATTGGTCGGTTGGTAATTAAACTTTCTTACCGCCTATATGGCAGGTTCATGGACAAATCTTTTTTTACCGCCTTAATGGCCGGTTGGACTTAATTTAACTTAATCAGGTTACCGCCTATATGGCTGGTTGGTAATGTTAT
>SKCR01047868.1:0-39950 GCA_019454045.1 Zanthoxylum bungeanum | reverse complement strand
TTAATATTAATAAGGGTTAAGGTTTGATAAATTGAGTTCAATTAAGTTTACGATTGGGAAATTTAGGTTCAATTAGGATTATAGTTAGAATTGAAGTTTCCGACAGTAGTTGGCGGCGGCTGCCTATAAGTGTAGCTCACATGTTGTTATCGTCGATGAATATGTTACTCTATCTTGTTCATAAATAGGAGGTCAATTCATCTTTGTTGTCCACGTGCTGATATGAGTCACTATTTATTTTAGATTTACGTTTTTTCTGAGTGATTGTTACTTAACCCATTGATAAATCGAAACGGTTAAGTACTATCTAATGCTTAGACGACGTCTAGATGGCGGCCTAAGTTGTTTTTTAGATCGATTTTTGTAGTTAAAAAAAGAGATATCTACCCCAGCCACAGTTAAAAAACAATGGTAGCTTTGGTCCACCAAAAAAGAAAAAAAAAATTAAGAAATAAGGGAAAGAAAAAAAATCTCTCACAAACAACTAGAATTTTGTACTCTACATGCATGTTGATGAATCAAGACAGAATATGTTCGAATTCTAAGTCCCCAGAGAGAGGGTGTGCTTTGATGATAAAAATGTATGAAATTTGATTATCAGGTCTTGAGTTCGAGTCCAGTAATGTATTTTTTATAAGAGTCTAAGACAATCGAAGGTTTTACCTACTTTACTAAGTCCGGATCAGATGCTTTAACGATGGGATTTCCAAAAAAATATGTTCGAATTCTAAAATATATCAAGGCATAAGTAACTTTCATCTATTTGGGGGAATTTGATCGATCGAGCAAACTTGTGGAAATGTTTAGTACAACCGAAAACCTCAAGGGGCAATTGACAATTTTACAAAAACAGAGGGGCTAAATAATAATAATAATAATAATAATAGACGATTATAAATGATAAATTATAAATTATTAGGAAATTAATAGTATTGGGGTGTTGGACAAGAAAAATTATTGCTTTAGATATCAATATATTAATGTATTTTTATTAAGATATAAGGATTTGTATAAGAAGAAGGGACTATTATTAGGAAATTAGTTAAATTATGCAAAATTTAGGGGCTCTTTTCTTAAATAGCCATTATTAGGCTTCTATATCCATTTCCGACCAAGTAAAAGAGACCAAAAAACTCTGCTTACACAACTGTCTTCTCTTTCCACACAAGTATTTTTCTCTCTTTCAAGTTTCAATTAATCTTGCAATTTCTCTAATCTTCAAAATTTAAGAGATTTATGAGTGTTATCTAGACACTTATATTAAATTGGGCTTGGGTTTGGTGGATTGTTGATTTGATATTAGGATTAATAAATATATTTAATTAATCAAAAAATGAGTCTTGTGAGTCATTGAATAAATGGAATATAGAAGGCAGACTTGGATAGAAATATAAAGAATCTGAAATTGACAAAATTCTCCATATAAAAACTAATTGATCATTGAAAACAAACATCCAGTATATTCAGCAGGGGTCGAAACATCGGGCCTGATATATGACATAGCATGTGTGCTAGCTTCAATCTATACAAGTCAGTTTATTGTTATTGATTTTGATTTTAATTACTTGGATTATAAGTTTTTGTTTTTAATTTGTAATTTGTTTATACGTTTCTAGTTTTGTTTATAAATTTTATGTTTCAATAAAACTATTGCATTCGTTGATTGTTCTCTAACATTAAATATATAAGATTTTATTAAAAAAATTATAGGTAATAATAGATTATACAAAGTGTTCGATAAAATATTAATCTTAGGTGGACGTGCACCATGATTATGCGATAGGTATCTAACGACACTCATCGCACCCCAAAATAGTGGTGCGATGGGCGTGCGAGATGAGTGTCATTAGACACCCATCGCACCACTGTTTTTTTTGTTCTTCGCAACTATTAATTGGTTTCAAGGATAATTTTGTCCAAACAGAATTTATTTGATTTATTAGATAATAAAAATATAATAATGACTATTTGTACGGTATATTATTTTTATTATTATTTTTTTTTATAATTTCCCACTATTATTGATTGGTCACAGATCATTTTCATGTCATTTTTTTTAAAATAATAATATTCTGAAAAAGATGTTAACCTAAGGATTCACGTGCTATTTTGAATTTGTATCATATTAATATTTTACATTTTGATTTTTTTTTAATCATGATATCGGTATTAAAATATTTTTAAAAATTATTTAAAAATATTAATTATATTTAATAAAATTCTATATAAATATATTTTATAGCACATCATCCATATTTTCATTATACTAAAGATTTATTTATTAATTTTTTAAATTCAAAAAAATTAATAATCAACTAATAAAATCAAGAAATAATTGATTATGATGTGAGTCATGAGACCACATCCATAGATAGATATAATTAAGATTTTTGTCTCAAAAAGGTGATAAGAGTTGGCAATATGCAAGATTCTCGCCAAAGGCTTCTCTATCATCGATGCACCTTCTCAATATCTCAATCAATATTTTAAAATCCAGATCGGTCTATCGATTCGATCTGATGAGAAGATCACAAGTCAAAGGTCCAATCAGGATTGAACTAGAGGTCAACCCATGGTTAATATTTTGACTATGTTTTTTGCAAAAAATAAAAAAATCAAAAAATTTATTAAGATTAAAACTATGTTTGGATTGACGAATGACGATGGAATGAAGTTAAATGTAATTTAAAATATTTAAAATTTATTGTCTGGATTGATGGAAGTTAAGGGCATGAAATCGAGTGGAAGGGGATGTAAGAGAGTATAACAAAAAGGGACCTTAAGTCATTGAAAATGAGCCTCCAAAATCGGGAGTTGAGAATGAAACGTAACTTAAAAAATTAATATTACCCGTGAAGACAAATTTATCATTTGAAAAAATAACATTAAAATATGTCTTTTTTGTTTTTAAAATTTAAAAGGAGAGAATTGACTTTAAAACTTATTTAGTTACATTCCATTCATTTACTATTTATTTACCAAATAATATTTTGGAACGTTATATTATAAACTTCTTTTTCCCCAAACAATATTATGATACATTACATTTTATTTCGTTCCGTTTCATTCAATTCCATTAAGTTATATTGCATTATAAACCATCCCTTTTCATCAATTCAAACATATCCTAAAGGAGAAATAAGTTTAGAGGTAATGTTTTTCTATAATAAGTGATGAGAAATTAGTTTTTTTTTTTTTTTAAAAATAAAAAATAAATTTCTATTCATTAATTGATTACAATAGATTGGACATAATGGTTTTCAAATAATTAATAATTGAAACATGAAACATGTATCAATTTTAAATTTATTCAAATTTATTTAAAGAAATTTCAAGTTTAATGATCCGGATTTTAATTTTAATGTATGATTGATATTCATATGGGAGATACATTAGCAAAACCCATTATTTGCTCCCATGTTATTCAATTATCATTTATATTTAATATTTCTTTAATATATTAATTACGTGTGTCAATATATTATTGAATCATATTATATGAGTGATATGTTACCTAGGTTGTTTTTTAGGTTTTTATTTTTTTTTTTGCAAAAGTTGATAAGAGTCGGCAATAAATGCATGAGTCTCGCCAAAGACTTGTCTATCAACATATAGTTTATAGTTTTCAACTTCTAAGGTTTCATTTTGAAATTTGCTTGAGATACAATTAATTACTTATTTACTTTAATATATAGTAACTGATTGATAGGGGTGGCGCGGTTTGGTTTGGTTCGGTTTTTGCTAAAAACCGAACCAAACCATATTTTACGGTTCGGATTTTTTACCTCTCAAACCAAACTATTAAATAACGATTTGGTTCAGATTGAAAATTTTTTAAACCAGCGGTTTACAGATGGTTCGGTTCGGTTTACGGATTATTATATTTAAAATAAATTTTCATCCACTTAAGTGGAAAAAATAGTCTATACAACAAATAATATGAAGTGTTATGGTGTAAGCCGTGACTCCAGGGAACACATGCACTCCATAAAGATGAAAAATGAGATACAATTAATTCTTGTATTTTTTAAAATTACCTTGAATAATGATGCTACCATCATTCTAATTAAGAGAAAAATCCAACATCTTACTTTCAAGAATAATGATGCTACCATAAAATAAAAAATTTAAGAATAAAAGTATTAACAAATAATTGAAGAATAAAAGTATTAACAAATAAATATATTAACAAAATATTTAAGAATAAAAGTATTAACATAATAAACAAAAGAAAACATAGAATAAAATTAAAAGAAAAATACAAACTTTTTTATAAAATATATAATTTCTTTAATTATAACGGTTCGGTTCGATTTAACAGGTGCGGTTCGGATTAGCTCCTAAACCGAACCATAAACCGTTTGGGGTGGGCCAATCCGAACCGCAAACCGAACCGTTAGAAAAAACCGTAAATTCGATCCGGTTTGATTCGATTTGCGGTTTGGTTCGGTTCGGTCGGTTTTTTTTGCCCACCCCTTCTGATTGACGAAGTGAATTAATTTTGACCAAGAGTGCTTGTTGTTTTTGAAATTCACTCATGGATAGATATTTATAAAGACTCGAATTTACATATTTAAATTTATCTCGAGGACATGAGATTATATCGAACTATATTTGATAAAATTCATTAGTTTTCCAAACTTTCAAGAGAGGTTTGTGAAAATTATTAGCAAGTAAGTAATTAATAAGAAGACAATGATTGTTATTATGAAAAAGAAGATACAACACACCTTAAATTTTGCAATTAACATAAAATATTAATTATAATTAAGATCTCGATATGATAATTAAAAATGATATACATATATAAGCTGTTGTAGAAAGTTTTTTCGAGAGTCAGGAAAACTTTCGACAAAAATGTGTATGTATATCATTTCTCTATGATCATATGTTAATTTTGTGGTAATAAAATAGTGGGAGGGCAACGTGCAAGTGGTAGACAGAGAAGAGGATGTGCTCTTGGAGAAGACAATCCTGGCCGTTCAGTCATATCAACAAGTCCATCATCAGATTCAGGAGTAGTCCTCCAGTGGAAGCACTGAATCATAGCTCCAAGAGTTGCTGGAATCTCTTGCATGGCTAATGATATTCCAGGGCATCCTCTTCTTCCTGTTCCAAATGGCAGATACTGATACTGCAATCCCCTCACATCAATATTATTATTCTCATTTGATTCCAATAATGTCAAGAATCTCTCTGGCTGAAATTCCAATGGATTTTTCCATATTTTGGGGTCCCTTCCCATTGACCATACGTTGACGAATAAAAGGGTTCCTTGAGGAATTACGTAGTTACCAATTTTACAGTCTTGTAATGCTTTCCTGTTAATCAATGGAAGGGGTGGATGAATCCGAAGTGTTTCTTTAAGGATGGCTTCAAGGTAAGGGAGATGAGGAGAGTCTGTTTCTTCAACAAGCCTGTTTCTTCCCACCACTTCATCAATCTCTTGCTGAGCTTTTTCAAGAACCCTTGGATTGTTTATCAGCTCTGCCAATGCCCATTCCACTGTCGTTGATGAAGTATCTGTGCCAGCCGTCAGGAAATCCTAAACACCATATATATATATATATATATATATATAGTTACTTACATGCAATTAGTGACTCCATTGATAAATCTTTATAGTCTATTCAAGTTTTGAATATCAGTACTCATGGATAGAAACAAAACTAGCATCATTTAATTTACAAATAAAAAAAGATGTACTAATTACCAAACAAAGGGCTTTGATATGATCCCTAGTTAGCTGGATCTTGGAGTTCTGATTCTCCAAAACATCAAGTAAAATGTCGAGCAAATCCTTGATCAATTCCTCCTGATCTTCATCATTCTTCTTCTTCTTCTCGTTTCTCACCTTTTCACGATTTGTTATAATCTTCTCCAGCAACGAATCGTACCTGCGATGAATGTCCTTGAATCTCTTCTGAAACCCCTGTAAATCAATGTTCTTGAAAATCCAAAAAATGTCAGACAAATTAAACTCCCCAAAAACTTCACTAACTTCACGAGCTAGCATCCTACACTCCTCAGCCTGGCCATCTTTTCCTGAACACCTAATGCTTAGCATCATTTGTGATATTATATTGTTTGTAAATTTCAATAACTCATCTGTAACGTTAACGATTTCACCAGCTTCTGACTTATCAAAAAGAAAATTAATAAGTTGGTGAAGTTCTTTTGTTCGGATAGGAAGAAACTGGCTAAGTGTTCGGCTTCCCAAGAGCTCAACGGTGGTTAGCTTTTTGATGAATTTCCAGTAAGGGCCGTCGGGGGCAAAGGCGAAAGAAGATTTGTACGTAAGACACTCAATGGCGGCAGTGGTGTTACGGGCAGAGAAAGCGAGGTCGTGTGTTTTGAGGAACTCTTTGGTTACTTCAGGAGAAGAAACGACGACGCATTGGACAGAGCCCATGCGGATGGAGATCAAGGAACCGTAGCGAGATGAAAGGTTGTGAAAGGAATGGTGAAGGGAGGGCCCCAGGAGATGGAGGTGGCCGATGATCGGCAGGGACCACGGGCTCGGCGGCAGGAGCTGCCGCGAGGGTTTGATGGCTTTGGTCAGTAGTAGTAGTAGGACAGCTGAGAAGATGAAGAGGAAAGCATATAAAAAAAGCATGGCTGGAAGATATGTTTAGGCCGGATGGAGAAAAGTGGAGAACATGCGTTTGTTTGTTTTATATGGTAACAATTATGGGATATATATATATAATAAGTGAGGATAATCAGAATACCAAAAGAGGTTTGTTTAAGCTACTTCACATTTATTTTAATGTAGCTTCACATGATTATTGTCATTGTATAGTTCAGGTGCTTCATTTGCTAGCTGATTCAGCTATTTCAATACACTTGTCTTCTTTTTCAGTTACTTCTTGCTATGCTTCGTCTTGAGCTTCAGAAGTTTCTAGCTTAGTGGGCCCACTTACATCTCTTTGGAATGCTCCAAAATAAAAATATATCGGAATAACTAATATCACCCTAAAATAAATATATACCGGAGTTTCAAACACTACCCTGGAATGGAAAGAAGTACACTGAAGGTGATAGGTTTTGTGAATTCTTCACTTACGTGGTTACCACTCATGTTTACTGGCCCTAAAAGCAGCAATCATCGGAGGCATTGGGTGGCTAAAGCTCGGATCAGAATTGTAATTTCATATACGTCAGGACAATTAATATTTAATGTATATTTTAGCCACCCATAAAAATAGAACCCTGGAAATGTAGAAATTTTAAACTAGAATGCAACATACTATCTCTCATAAAGACTCCTCCATAAATGGATTAAACCATGAGTAAAGGCATATCAAACTATAGAAACGAATTAATTCTTTTAATCTGTTCTGGAAAAAAAAAAAAAAAAACAGTTTACATTTCTTTCAACCACGAGAAACATTTATGTTACTGCGTAGATAGAACATCAAATTACGAATAATTAAGAGGTCAAAATTCTTTCAAGTTTTTCCTTCAACAGTTTAATTTAATCAGACAAAAATCTAATTCCCCCTGTAAAGGATATGTAACCAAGCTGCTCAGCTATCCCTCCATGGTTTTCCGGCAATACCTTTGATGCACCATCATCACTACTCTCAATAGCTATTGCCAGAGTGCCCAACAAAATTCCAGTATCGTTTTTCATATGGGTTTCTGTTTGCTCAGACATGCTTCTTCTCCAAAGTAGCTGCAGCCAGCCGTTGTCGTTTTCTCCAAGCAGGAACTTTACCGGGGAATGCCCACCTCAAAACTCTCTCCCACGAATAGCAGCTCGAGAACATGAGGAAAGCCCATATCAATAGTTTGTTCCTTAATCCCGAAGGCAAAGGCACCAACTTCAAGAAGTCATTCAAGTTCCTGAATAGGTCAGATGTAATGACTGTGAAGAAAACAACGGCACCCATGAGGGCATAAAAGAATGGTCTGTTTTCAGGAATGCTCTGGTTAAAAGGATGGCCCATGTAGTTAACAGCAAATGTGGCCACCTGAATCATCATGCTGACCATGTATGAAACTGTGTTCACCAGGTTGGGATGGAATTCCGAGTCTGGCTCAATGCATTCATCTGGCATGTATTTCTCTGCCTCTCTCACAGATGATATCAGGAAAAACAAGTGAACAGCAAATTGTCCCATGAGAGATAGGAAGACATAGGAGCAGAAAATATTGGCGTGGGGCCGTGCAGCTGACAGAGTAGGAAGAGGGCGAGCATGTGAGATAAACAGGAAAAAGGCAGCGGTAAATACACCGCTGATTGTAGCCTGGACATCACCTAGCTTGACACCATCCAAATTCATCACACTCAAAACATATGCTGTAGCGAGGCAGTTAAGGCCAAGAATTTTGAACATCTGAAGCGTGGTCACTAGAGTACTACGACCCTGACGAATTATGTCAGTTGTGGGAGCAACTGATGCATGCTTGGCTGTGAATGGTGATGCCATAGAAGCATCTCCAAGTTTGACAATCGGAGCAGAACGACCATCACCCTCCTCATTAAGCTCATCCATCATCTTCTTCAACTTCTCTCGTTGCATCTCAGCAGCTGTCAGATGGCGGTTACCAGCTGTGCGGCTGGTAGAATCTGATCTTGCAGAAGGTTTTTCCTTTGAAGAACCTTCTCCATTCAGACTGATAGCTTTGCTAGCTGCTTCTGATGCAGACTTAGATTTCTTTGACTTGACTGATTTGGTATTTTCGTCTTTAGAAGATTCTGATGAAGAGTTTCTGCTTTGAGTTGGAGGCACGGCATTCAACAGAGCAACTCCCACATGGGCCTAAAAAAAAAAGCATAGCATGTCAACCACTGCTCCCTCTGATTGTGGCAAGGCAAAAGGACACCAAACATAATTATACACTTATCATGCACATAAACAACGCAATGATGCAATAGATATGTTATGAACTACTACTGTATATGACCACTTCTTTTACTTGATAGGAAACAGGGAAAGCTTATAAAACTGACCCATAAAAATAATTAATTGTTTAGCTTTCAAAATACATAGAATCTATATACAATATGTATTCATTTGAACATAAATTTTGGCAGAACCAATGTGAGAGAGACCTTCCTCCTGCAAGAATATTTCTTCTTCCTAGTCTTCTATATACTATGAAGGTAGATGATTTTGATAGCATCATTGATTGGTCGACAGAGCAATAGGTTAAAATCTAGTTGGCAATGACGGGTATTACAACAATACACCAATGGCTTAAAATCTAGCGGACACTGAAGTGGTATTATAATACGTTACGAAGCAAAATGTATGTCGGTGGACGTGAGTCTTTGATTCAGTAAAATACATAATCCATGAAGCTTCAAAAGCATAGATCAACGGAAGTAAAATGCTTGAATGAGAAATCAACTAAACATATTTGACATAAATACATATCTTCAACTCCAATAATACCTGCTTCAGAGCTCCAACATCATTCGTACCATCCCCACACATTAATGTCATCCTTCCTACTGCTTTGAAAGTGGTCAAGATCAGCTCCTTTTGCTCAGGAGCAACTCTTGCAAAGACCTGTATGATCATTAGAATTCACATCATCCAGAAGTTATTATCAAAATCCACATTTGAATTTACAATATTAAGAACCTTCACATAAGGAATGACTCTGAGAACAGCTGACGTCTGTTGTAACATTTCGAAGCAGTCACCTCCAATACAGAGATCATGAGCATCTGATAGAGCTTCAACCTCTTTCTCACTGAAATCAAAATATCAAATATGTTCCTCTTTCCTCAGTTCACAAAGCATGAAAACGTAAATCTTAATTGAATCTTAAGAGAAAGGTATGATATTGCTTAAGCTCGATTAAGAACACCAAAAGGATGTGTAAAGGCACATGGTATATCTAACGTATGAGGATATGGCAAGTCTTCCATTTCTAAGCAAGTTCGCCAGCACTACTAAAACCTAGTAAGAAATGAAAAGGTATCCCAACTAAATCGCAGACAAGGTAAATGAAAGAAACAGGCAAGCCTTCACCTGTATTGGATCTTTTCTGTTTCATCAGGTGACACCCATTCATATCCTTGGCTATTTTTTGCAAGACAGAGAATCAAGACTGGTTTTGTAACAATATGCACTTGGCTGGCAACATAGCAAGCGGTCAAAGCTTGGTCACCAGTGATCATCGCCTAGCATTAGAAAATTATCATCAGCTGGTAACTTCAATTTCCAGTTTTGCAGATAAAAAGCATACAAGAAAATAAGCAGAAGAATAAGTAACAGTAGACAAGCCATGCAAACATAAACCTCAGCTTAAATTCTGTATTGAACATAATAATAATCAAGGAAGATACTTAAGAGCATGGTACTTACCAGGTCATGAGAAGAAATCTTCAATTCAGACAAAATGTTGGCTGAATCTGCTCTAATAGGACAGTTAAATACCTGAAATTTTGTTGTACTATCAGAGTTAGGGATAACATATTTACATAAACATAATATATTCAAGAAGAAGTTAACAAATGAGACCACTCAAGCAAAACAAAAGGAACAGCACGAAATGAAAGTGCTTGTTGATTACCGCAAAACCAGCAAAAGTAAGGCCATTCTCAACTTCATCTCTGTGCAAGCTTCTCGCATCACTAACCTTCACATAAGTGACAGATAAAGAAAAACTTCAAACATAAAAGTATGAAATAATTTAATGGTAAAAAAAATATTCCAACTGTTTGCTGTTTCTGGTATGTAGAAACAATGAAGATATAACCATGTGTATTCTGATGAATGGTAATCAACTAGATTAAACTGAGAACTCAATCAGGACTCTGATAATTCTCTCTGCAGGCCAAGCCTATAATTTGGTCCCCAATAGGCCAATGAGTTCAGACAGTGTCCAGCGACAATATTCAAGCTCCCCAAAAAACAAAGACCAATTTCCTATATCATATTTCACATAAAAACAGTCCCCTTGATTCTATTGTTGATAATTCGATTTGAAGAAGTGTCAAAACCTATCATAATAATAACCCGAAAAAGTCTTCAAGCAATAATGTTTGAATTAACCCTGTAATATATGTAAAACTGCATGATATCTTCTCACAAAGGGTTCTGAATCATCACATGATAACATGCACGGGTCATTCGCATGAATCATTATTGCCACCTTAAATGCTTCTAGTAAAAACAAAGGAATCGTTTAAAAGAAGAATGTAAAGATGCTGGGAAAAATAAATCCCGAGTACACTTACTGTCATGTCTGGAAGGGACTTAAAAGCAAGGGCTAAAACACGAGACCCCTGATGTGTATATTTCTTGTAGGTTTCAATATAGGATGATGGCAGATCTCTGAGTCTATCCTGGATCGTTTCAGGTGCACCCTGAAATGAGATACAATAATTACTTAATAAAGATATTGTACACCCCGGCTAACTACTAAGAAAATGTATGCCTGTATTAGTTTCTTCTCACAGCAGAAAAGATGGAAAAAAAATTAAATTTTGTGAGCCATAAACAGGGAAGGATTGTCAGGAAAAAAATCCAATATAAAACCCTTTATACTGCTTGCAGACCAATTAGAAGAGTACTCCTGTAAATACTAACAAAGTACATTACCACGCACATCTTTCGAGATTATAGAATTTATCACATTCAGACATAACCATATAATCTTTCAAAAGTAATATAGCAGGCATGATTCTATAACTCTGAAGGATGACCTTTCTATACATTTGAGTATCCCTACAACAAAAGCGAGAATTGGAATAAACGTAAAAAGCTGGTATTTGGCGGACAGCTTGTTCACCCTCTTGCAGATCTCCTTACATCCAATTCACCTATACATTTGTTTCTTAGTCCCAGCATAAATTGTAACTTCAAAAAAATTAACAAAATCCTCACTACAGTCCCTCACATAATTTGTATCAACTACATCCAATGCAAATTTTCCCCTAACAAGAAAACCATGATATCAGGAAAGTCAAAGAGCATACACTTGTGAAATTGTTTATAATGAAAATAATAAACTTGATAGAATACTCGCACTCATATCTCTATTAGGCAATCTAGCTTATTCTGCATAGACTAGCTAATCACTAAACATGATTTAAGTAAAAAAACAGTGAGGGACCTATATCAATTTAAAATAATGCAGTAAGTGACTCACAAACCTTCACAAAAGCAAAAAACTCCTCCTCAACACGAACAACAACTGACATTCGTTTCAAGTGCGATGCAAAATGGTGTCTCTGAACAATCTGAACAGCATTACCACCTCCCCTGTAATCAATAAAAAAATAACCACATAGCAGTCAGACTGAAAGGCAGAAAGAACAATCATCACTTTAACAGAGAACAATGAATAATCAAAATTAGAAGAGCTGGCACCAACATATGAGAAAAAGTACATGTCAATCTTATGTGAATAGAGTTTACCATAAGAAGAAGTTAGATTGAAATAACACCAGTATGATAAGTGTCTGGGACATTACAAACATGTCCCATCGAAATTTCATAAGAAAAGACAAGGACAAAGTAATTTAACAACCAAAAAGCATAAAAAAACCACAAAACCAACCTATCATCAGTCATCAGATCAATTTCACCTAAAGTCGTCTTCTTCTTCTTTTTATTTTTATTTTTTTTGCAAACTATGGTTCTAATTTTCCAGTCCGACAGATTCAAAAGACATCCATTAAAATTACTTCCAAGATGAAAGCTAATATATAATTGGATCCTTGCTAGTTGGAATTTTTGGGGGAAATAATCAACATAAAGAGCCCAGTTCCTTAATTTAATTACCCAAACTCAGCCCAAAGGGAGAGCCTAGTCGGTAAAGTTCACTTGTAGAAGAGCAAGAGGTCTAGGGATTTTATCCCCCTCCCAACTTGGAGTGGGACTAATTTGATTTGTGTTTAGGCATGGTGCCTGTGGTAGCTGAAAAAACAAAAGGCGAATAAGAAAGAAACTATCCACCATAAAACCTCCCTTACAATGAGAGGTGGGTTGAGGTAGGGGTGGCAATTTGGGTCGGGATTCGTTTATTCGTTCGATTCGATTCGCTTTAAAGCGAATACGAGTTTGAAAAAATAGATTTGTTTAATAAATGGATCAATTCGATTCGATTCGATTATTAAACGAATCGAATACGAATTTAAGCTCATTGATTCGTTTATTCGTTTAGGATTCGTTTTATTATTTTCTTTTAATAGTTATTGTTATTTTCCAATTAAGATTCGAGAAATTATGGTTAATTACCATAGAAAAATAATATTTTCGATATTTGGTGAGGTATTTTTAGTAAATATATTAATTACATATTTCATATGTATATATTTATGAAGAATTAAAGTAAATCAATTATGGTTAATTATGTTATTAAATAATATCAAGACTAAACGAATATTCGTATTCGATTCGTTACGAATCCTGATATTATGATTCGTTTAGTAAACGAATCGAATACGAATCCATCACATTTTGATTCGATTCGTTTAGGATTCGAAATAAATTCGATTCGTTGATTCGTTTTGCCACCCCTAGGTTGAGGTGATTCTGTCCCATAAAATTATCTCTTCTGCTCCTTAACAGCTTTCCACCTCAATAAATTACTGCTTTAGCCATTATCAACTCCCTCCCAAGTAAACCTCTAGGTTTCTAAACTTTTATAGCAATAACAGGATTATAATATGTAACTTTTCAATGAACATGATTCTTTCTAACCCTCCAAAGTTTCTCTAACTTTCCAATAACCAGCTTCCAAAATAAGAATCATATTGCAATTTCACTTAAAGGCATGCCCAGGTATTTTATAGTCCTAAAGCCCACTCCACAACCACTTCTATTTGCTAAGCTTTCCAGCCTACGAGTGTACACGAGCATTTTCATAGTCGATGTGAATTATCAAAGAACAAAATTTAAACCTTTGTAAGTCAACTCAGAATATCAATTTAGAAGTGTGTATCAATAAACATTCGAAGTCTAACTTACCTTTTTGGCATGGCCTTCTCATCTGATTTATAACTCCAATCTATTCCCTTAAGTGCAGCCTTCTCAAGAGGATCACCAACCTACAAGCAATCACATGACGTACCAGAATAGATGGCAGTTAGGGCAAGAATTTTCAACCTCAAGATCACAATGATTCTTATAATGCACAATAATCAGTAAGAGTGCTAGCAAGTGGCACCATGCAACCAATTTCATAGCGTTACATTACACACATCACTGGAGTTCAAGTACAAAATACCATAACCATCCTAATTCAATTATGGTATTGTACATCTCTCTGTCAAATTTTAGGCTGGCATCGTTACGGGTACATTTTGAACTGATGGTGAACATTTTCAGGGGGAAGCAGCCTAAGCCAGTCGGATATACGAACAGTACCTTTGCAGTACACAGAGAGTAGGGAAAATAAGAAAAAAGATAGACGTGACTGACAAGGAAACAGATAATTCTATAATGAGGGAAATACACAAGCCTAATGGTGAAGATGACACTGTTCTTATCTCTCTCTTGCCATCTAATAGAAAGTGCACCCAATTCAAGAATAAGTATGTGAAAAAGCACTAGGAGTTAAAACTTTCACAGCCAGAACAGCAAAACTGCAAATAAACTCTCATGCCACAAATTCTCTCACTCTTTCCTATGGAAATTCTCAAGAATGACAGATATCCAAATACCGTTGCAGAGAAATAATCACAAAAAATTTTCCTTCCAAGCACTCATAGTGTGAACTTAACACCATATTTTATTTTTAAGTAAGCCAGTGAGGCCACTTTTAAACTCTTAGCTTTGCAGCTAATAGAGTCCTCTTGGTGTGGGGACGATGCCTACACAATTTTATACTTCTACAGTGTACAAGTACGAAGTTTTTTTCAAAAAATAATAGTTAACTAAAAGCTTATCTTGGTTCAACCATGCGGCATAACTGCATAAGAACCCTTTAATAAAATTTCTGCACCTAATTTATCATTCATTCTTTGAAGGGGAAAGTGTGGAATACCAGCTTATTGTCTACAAACACCAGCGCATGACAAGAAGCCAGAATCTCCTGAGTCTGGACAGGAACTTTAGTCATATCATCTTCTAACTCTGCATTGCCAGACAACCCAACAACCCCACGAAACTCCTAAAAAGTGCAATGATTCAAAAGTATGTACAATGAATAATTGTATTACCTAATAAATGAGCATAGGATGTACATCTTGATATGAACATACCATGTCATCTGACGTCAGTGTACCAGTTTTGTCGAAACAACAAATGTCAACCTGCAGGACAGAAAGCAACAGATGTTAATGAATGTAAAAATGAAACAAAAATATGCTCAACATAAAAATTTAAGTCCTTGTAAACTGCTACAAGCTATGCTATCAAAGACGGTAAGCAAGGCAAGGCAAGGCAAGGCATTTTGGTAGTTCAACCCGCCCATGCTGCCTAAGCACTGCCTATGACCAGTCAAAGGACAGGTTGACTAGTCAAACTTGTTGAATTTTATCTAATGTATAAAGAGTCATAACTTAAAATACCTACGCGGCTATCCCGCCTGCTTACGTGACGTCTTAACAGCATAGGCTATAAGGACATAAATTTTACCAGAAAACATAACTTTGGGAGAGTTGGTAAGGTTGTGATCCACTTCTTTCTTTATTCCCTCGACTTTTGCAGATGATCATTTCTGGATAAAATCTCTAAGTAGGGTGGTTTAGATCACTAATTCTTCATGGTGAAAATTTTATTCTATTAAGAATTGGAGTATAGAAGTAGATGAACTATCATCTCTTCTTTCCTAAATAGAGAATGTATCATTGGAGTAAAGTAGAGTAAGGAAGCTTGAGGCTTCAGGTGCTTTATTTTTCTTATCATTGACATTTATGTAAAGGTTATTTTCAGAATCCCAACAAGTTCTGATGATATGGGAGGCTAGTGTTCCTCCCTATGTTCAATTTTCTCAAAATTTGGTTGAGTGGAAGGGTTAATTGACTTAATTCAAGTGATGCGCTGAAAGGCAACTGCCTAAGGTTTGATTTTTCCACATTGGTTGGTTATGTGCAAAAGTAAGCCAGAGAATACTGACCAATTACATTAAGGTTCAAGTGCTTTAAAGGCTATGGGTCAGAGATCTTCCTTGAGCCAGAATGCTTGTGTGATCTTGGCATGAAAAGAATAAAGAATAAAGATGTTTCGGATGGGGAGCGGAATCCTTGTGGGATAGAAGTCATTTTGGATTCTTGCGGGCTTGGCATACCAATCCTAGTTCAAGATACTTCTTTCTTTTTTCTTATTCATAGATATTAGAGCAGTTCTTTTGTAATTTTCTTGACTTTGCTATTTTATTTTTACTCTTTTTGTTTAAGTGCTTTTAGTGTACTGCTGATTGTGAGTGCCTAATTGTATTGGAAGCTTCGCCAATAAGTTCATTATTGCTTCCTGTTCAAAGAAAAATACTATCCTATGAATTGACATCATTTTAAAGAGTAATGAAAGAAACTTATTAGTCTTTTCAGTGTTACCATTCTACAGAAAATCTTGACACGTGCAAACATTACAAACTGCAGTTTCTAAAAGCTATAGCCTAAATAAAAATATATATAAATAGAAAACATTAAAAAAAAAAGTTTGTAACAATTGAAAGGAAGAAAATATGGCCATAAACCAATTAAACACTTGATAGCCAATGCCTTCTGATAGAAGAATATCAGAAAAGCATCACTAAATGATGCAAGAGGCATTATATCAAAATTGATAATCAAGCTAGTTCATTTACCTTTCCAGCAAATGGAATTCGAAAAGGTTCTGTACAAAATATTCCACGACGTGCCAGTGCAATCAAGGATGTATTAACAGCTATTGATAATTCCATTGGCAGCTCAGGGGGGATGACAGACGTAATGATAAGTGAACAGCTTAAGAACAGCTTATACTTGCTCCTCGTGGGATCCTCCAGCCCCTATATCACAACTACCCTTGTTATCATATTAACCAAAAGCTAAGCATAAAAATCGGTCCAGAATTGCATCAAAGAAAGCATTAGATTACCTTTATAAGTACATAACCAGCAGCTATTAGTGCAAATACAACCAAAAATAAGATGAATAGTCCGCTTTCCCAGCTGTTAGCAGTGACCTATAACATGTGTAATGGATTAGAAAGAATATTTCATACTCATTGAAATAAATAATAATAACGGTAGTAATTAGAAGAAATGATCAGTTATCAATTACCCTCTCAGTAGAAAACAATATTGTCCTCATCAATTTCCCCTGACTTGTTTCAAACCCAGTTCGCAGCACAACAGCCAAGCAGCCACCGTCAGGAGTTTTCAGAGGAAAGGTCTGCCTCCAATAATAAAATTAAGAAACATCAATTAGAAAGGACCTGAGCACTTCAGCAATGTCAAGGCTATTTAAATATTGGCACTGAATATGACCTACCTTATCAGGAGTATGCTGCAATATCTTAGTACCACCAAATAAAACATGGCTTTTATCTCTTCTAGCTGACAGTTTCTCCCCAGTTCCCCTACCTATGATTGAAACCTGAAAAAATAATCACTTCTTTAAGTTTGTGGAAATCGTGAATATGATCTAAGTCTAACACCAAATAACCAAAAAAACCTACTCCAGCTTAATAAGACCATTAATTCCTTACCACAAAGAATATATGTCCAGCATACATATATATGTCAAATTAACATCCACAGTCACAACAAAAGAATTAATTTAAAGCATAACATTAGAACAAATTGTTGACTTCATAAAATTGCAAGACTATACGAGAAAATATTCCGCCATTCTAAATTACTGTTCAAAACCGTGAAAATAACGCCAAAAGATTGGATTAACCAGATACACAACACGACATCCCAAAGTATAAGGTATACCAGCACCTACCCATGATCAACACCAGTTGGGCGATAGCGCACAAGAAAATAATATAAACAATAATATCTGCATATCATATTTGTCATTACGAGAGCTGTAGAAAAGAAAAAGAGAACAACCTTCCACTGGGGAGTAGACTCGCCTGTGAGGATGGCTTCATTGACAATAGCACTTCCAGCTAATATAAGCATATCAGCTGGCACATTTTTATCTTCACCGGACTGACCAGAAGAGCGCCCAATGGAGACAACATCCCCAGGCAACAGATCAGTGCCTGCAAGCTTCACCCACCTATAATTTATATTGTTAAAAAGATAAATCTACAAATACAAACACACTTTTAGCAGCAGCACACTTAATAGTAAAAGAACATACTTCCCACAACGATGCACCATTATGGTCTGATTATCAACTCTAACACGTCTGAGTTCAGTTAGAGTCTTCAACCGACTTTTTGCCATTGTTGACTCAAACATGAACAACATGAAAAGAGTGAACAAACTGTAATACCAATACTCATCCAAACACCAGAGACCAACACAGAAGACCTACATGCATGAAATTTGCAGAAATGCAGATTAACGAAAATGCAAGACTGTAAAAATAAATTGAATAATAAAAAATGTGTAACCAAAAATGAAACTTGAGAGGTCAGAAAGAAAACCTGAAATACAAAAAATGGCTCCATGCAGTTCTCCTTCATTAATTTCTGGAATGTAGGCTGTGGATATTCAAATCTGAACAACCAAAAAGCATCCACATTATGGTGAGAAGCAAATTAATTTTAGCCAAGGCCACATCCAAAAAAATCACCATCCATTCGGCGTATATTGTCAGAACAAAAATGAGATGAGAGTCAAAATTTTCAAATGGTAACTCACACATTTCGTCCCCATTTTTCAGTCGCAGCAACAATTTTAGCTTCAGTGGAATGGCCCGTACATTTGAGATAATATCCAAATGTTTCCTTAGTAGGATAAGGTAGCTTGCAAAAGGTCCCTTTCTCCTTGGAATAAATGAAGTGCTGCTTTCTGAAATCAAAGCAAATCTCATCCTCATCCACTGGGGCTGAAGAGGCTGCCAACTGTCCAAGTGAAATATTGTTTTAGCAAGAAGAAGAAAAGAGAGGAAGAGAGGAAAAAGCAGTGACAAATCACAACCAAATTAGTTAAGTGGCCAAAAACAAAACCAGCCCCGGACCTGGAGAGAAAGAAAAAGGCATTTTTTGAAGAGATGATTGAACATATACCTACTTAAAAGTTAGCACTTTACCTTCATCTTCCATTCAGTTTCCTAACTATCTATGGTAAACCAAATAGGAACAACTGAGGACAATGCAACAGGTATGTCTAGATGTCTAGTCCCCGAGAGCATGGCTTGGTGGTATAGGGCTCAAGATCCGGCCTCCAGGTCATGGGTTCGAATCCAGGAGGTGCATTTCTTGTAAGAGCCTGGGACAGCCGGGGTTTTTACCTACTCCGCTTAAGCTCGGGTCGAGTAGTTTGGCGGCGGGTTTTCCAACGTTTCCCAAAAAAAAATGTCTAGGTGTCTATATGTGTATTCTCATGTATAAATGGAAGAAAATAGAATCAAGAGCAATGGAAGAAAACAGAATCAAGAGCAATGGAAGAAAATAGAATCAAGAGCTTATTAAAAGTGATCATTGTGCCTATGCAAATGTGGAGTGGGATAATTTGCTTGTTTCTTGTGAAAACAAAAAAGACAGCCTACACCGTTCTTAGAAAAAATTGGCCCTACAGAATAATTAATAGCATGGTGGAAAAGTTCACTTCAGATATTCCTCTAATGATTCACAAGTTTTCTTTGCTTAGATAGAGGTGAATTTAAGTTTAAATGAATAAATAAATAAGAAGTTTAAAAAAGAAATGCCTCTCCAGCCAACTCCCACACCTTAACAGAATACTTAAAATGAAAAAACTGATTGGAATTGAAAATGAATAGTGACTAACTTGTTTGCGAAATTGCAGTGGCACAACTTCTTTAGAGCCACAAAATTTCGCTGGAGTTATTTTGCATGAATCAGCAAGGTGAATATAATTAACCTGCACAACAAAAGAAGCAAATTTAATTAAACATTATACAATGCATTTACATCCAACTACACTTATTGGTACTTGTTGATAAAGTCTTGAGTAAAGCAAATACCTTGCTATAGTGGGCAAAGCATTTAAAATCAACGGACCAAGCTGTGAAAAGCCACACCAGAATATGGAAGGCTACAAGCCCACCAAAAACAATGGCAGCGTCAACAAAATCAATGCTAGGAACAATAGCAATCAGCCACCCAGTATAGAGAATGGCAAAAGGCCAAACATCCAAGCGCCAAACTCCATGCTTCTTCCGCAACAAATCAACTCTGTCAACCACCTTCCCTCCCACATGAAAGCTCAACATCTCAAACCCTGCCCGTGTGCCTGTATCACTCTGTTCCAAAAAAAAAAAAAAAAAAAAAAACGAAAGACGTGTATCAAGTCTTAACTCACATTCTTATAAAAATTGTAAAGAAAAAACAAAAGTTGCTAGCCTATACAATCCATAAAAACACAATCTCTCATTCTCTCTTCACTAGTCTATTATGCTTACCCATACAATCCATATAAACACAGACACTTTTCAGACTTCACTACTCAAGTGCGGCTGTGTACTTAGTTTCTTTTTACCGATTCGACTACAAGTTATATAGGAAACTTGTTCTAAGTGGATTTATTGGAGTGCGGCTGTGTATTTAGTTTCGTTTTACCGATTCGACTAGAAATCATATATGAACTGGTTCTAAGTAGATTTATTGGAGCGTTTCATATTGAGTAGTGAAGAGAGAGTGTGTTTTATGGATTGTATGGGTTAGCAGAGTAGAGTACTGAAAAGAGATTGTGTTTTTATGGATTGTATAAGTTAGCAACTTTTGTTTTTATTCTACTGAAGATATTTAAACTCATTGATTATCACAGTAGCTTGCAAAAGTTAAAAAATAAAATCAAAATACAATTAGCAAATGACTTCTTAACATCTACAATTAGGATTTTACCATGCATCAGTTCTTGATTTTTATCAGTAACCAATCACATAAATCTAACGTAATTACGCGGCAGAAGAAGCAACTAGAAGAACCAAGTAAATAAGCTCTTTTTTTCTAACTTTGTTCATTTAAAGTTTAAGAAAAAGTCTACGTGAACATTTCGAGAGTATGAGATGAAACACAACAAAAACCAAACTGATGCATATAAAAATTTTCTAAACCCTAAATAAAGACAATTTCATATCAAAGTTTTGAACCTACGTACAGATCAAGGGTACAAATCGAAATGGAAATCGAAATCGACATGAAAATTTTTAAGTTTCTAAGAAGTCTTTAAGGAATCATCAATTGCAAATTAGCAATTGTACCTGTACGTAACGGCGGTAAGCGGATAAAACGGCGGAGGCGAGGAGACGGAGAGACAGTGAGGTTTCGCCGTTGTTGTTTACGAAAGTGTGAACTGTAAGATTAGGACAATTTTGATACTGATGATCGCCAATTGTTTGTTTGTTTATTCATTAAAATAATTTCGGGTCGGGTCTGATTTTATGGGTTAGATCTGATGGCTCCAAACCAATCTCATTTTTTACTTTACAGTTATTTTAATAATAAAAATTATTTTTAAAAAATGGTTTTGTCGGTTTGAAACTTTTTTTTTTTAATCATTACTACATTCAAACTTAAATTAGTTTTCTTAAACCCTCAATTGTTATTCTTTATTAACATTTATCTTTTTTATATCATCTACATCAACCTATATTCTATCTATTTATACAAATTAAATATTTTTAAACCTATCGCTCAACGTGCCAGTTTCATATTAAAGTTATAAATTAAATTAATAAATCTATTAAATAAAAATACATATTATAAAATTCTATTAAAAAAGAAAAAATATTATAATATTCTATTAAAATAAAATAAAATACTATTAAATTGTCATATATATAAATGTTAAATATTTTTAAGTCTCTTCATTGCGGCATGTGACAGTTTCATATTAAAGTTGTAAATTAAATTAATAAATCTATTTGATAAAAATACATGTTACATTAAAAATACATATTATAATTTTATAAAAAATCTATTATAACAATACAACATATTATAATATCTTATTAAAAAACACTATGAAATTATAAAATTAAAATAATAAATATATTAAATAAGAACATTATATATCTATCTATACAAATTAAATATTTTTAAACCTATCGCTCAACGTGCCAGTTTCATATTAAATTTATAAATTAAATTAATAAATCTATTAAATAAAAATACATATTATAAAATTCTATTAAAAAAGAAAAAATATTATAATATTCTATTAAAATAAAATAAAATACTATTAAATTGTCATATATATAAATGTTAAACATTTTTAAGTCTCTTCATTGCGGCATGTGACAGTTTCATATTAAAGTTGTAAATTAAATTAATAAATCTATTTGATAAAAATACATGTTACATTAAAAATACATATTATAATTTTATAAAAAAATCTATTATAACAATACAACATATTATAATATCTTATTAAAAAACACTATGAAATTATAAAATTAAAATAATAAATATATTAAATAAGAACATTATATATCTATCTATAAAAATTAAATATTTTTAAATCTCTTCATCACTCCACGTGGCGGATTCATATTAAAGTTATAAAATTAAATTAACAAATCTATTGAATAAAAATACATATTATAATAAAAATATATTATAATTTTATAAGAATTATATTATAATAAATATATATAATAAGATAAATATTTTTACATTTTCTCATTGAGTCACATGACACTTAATATATATAATTAATTTTTATGACATATAGTAAAAAAAGATATATTATAATCTTCTATTTGTACGGGCCAAATTTGGACCCAATGGTAAAATCGTCTTTTCGTCTTAAACCCAACAGTATGCAAACCCAAAATTATTTGACTCTAATTAGACCAATAGCTTTAAGACAATTCTATCTCATTGTATACCAACTGCTTCCCCCTTACTAAGCATAAACACATGCAAATATTCTTCCATCACCGAAAGTTGAATCCAAGGCATGTTGTGGGCTCCTTTGCCAGAAATATCAGCACGTTGTAGGCCCGTTGCCAGCTCTTATCACAGCTTCAAAATCTCTTTTCAGATCTATAAAAGGAGAGATAATTTGAGGTTCAAGGCAGGCTTCTGGAGGGCTTACAAGCTTTTGTTCTCTGACATAAGTTCTCAGAGAATTCCCTTCTTCAAAACACATATCATCGCCCTCATGGCCATTATAAGAAAGTTAAGGTAATAACAAGCCTTACTTTCACATTTTACACATTTAGTGCTCATTTCATACTACTGACTTGGGCGTCGGAGTGCCCCCGGCACCCACCACACCGGTGGGTAGTCTGCTCCTGCTCACTCTACCTTTGTCTTGCAGGATCGCTAATGCCCCAAATCTACAAATTCTGATTGTGGACCTCGGCCGAAATCCAGCGTCCACAATTTGGTGCCCACCGTGGGGCCTTAACGATTCATAGCAAGCAAAGACCACTCAGTCGACGATCCTTACAAACAAACACCAAATCATGTGGTGGCATAATCAGCCACTCTATAAAACAGTTACAATCAATGGAAGATTAAAACTGATCCATGTAAAACTCCAGTACTAATCTTCAATAGAATCTGGAACATAATTCATTCTTCGGCCACTCAAAGGCATGAGGTTACAACTCTTTTCAACTATCTTATCAACCCAATTTCTTAGAAGCATTCAAGAATATGGAAAGTGAAAATCCACCATCAGACGACTATCCATTTAATCAACAAAGTAGCCATCACATTTCTCCAGCCAACCAATCACAGCAAGTCACATCTTCCATGTGAAAGGAAATGTTGGAGTAATTCACTCCAATCTACCTGAAATCGAACTATCAATAAGGAAAAGCTTAATCGGGATAACATCAACACTCTTTCCCTATAAAGCATCAACTCCATACTACATGGATGGATAATCACTACCTCAAGACAACATGGAAAATTATCATTGATGAAATGTCATCCATTCCAGCCAACGTGAAAAATGACATGAGTGGATAATTATCTTATTCAGACGACATGGATAAATCTTAATCTTCTTCATACGACATGAAAGGTGTGTCGTCCGCTTCAGACGATGCTAATAAGATTGTCATCACATTTAGAGGACGTGGAAGGATTGCCATTTGCTCCTGTCAACATGAAAAGTTCTTCATCTCCTCCAGACTACACGAAAGGTTTGTTTTCTTATCCAGTCTACATGAAATGATTTTCATCTATTCACAATATGAAATGTATGGATACCATTAACTTCAAACTACATAGGAAATCATTCATCATGTCTAGTAAAATGATTATTCTCATATAAATTCATCAAGTCTAGTAGAACGAAGACTTTTTTGAACCTTCATTGGGTCTAGTCGACCCTAGCCTCATAGATTCTTATCAGATCTAGTAGAGTGGACTCTTATCCATCTCCATCAGATTCAGTAGACTATAGATTTATGGACACTCCTCAGGTCTAGTCTACCGTAGTTCTATTGACCTTCACCAAGTCTAAAGACTGGATATGATAATTTAAAAAAAAAAAAAACCACACTACATATGCAGGATGAATGGCCCTAACATGTAATAAACCGGTACACTCGCCCAAGGTCCATGAGCAGCCCATGTTGTAGACCCCAGAAAATAAATAGGAGAACACAAAAATAAACCCCTGGCATAAAAACCATGGATGGAGAAAAAATGGTGACATTTTGTGCATTGGTAGTATACTCATCAAGGCACTACACTTTTTTATTTGGCATGTTGTGCATTAGAATTTCATTATTTGGCATTAGGTGCATTGAATTCTTGATATAATATTTCATTAACAAACATAAGTATATCTCACACTTTATTGTTTGGCATGTTGTGCATTGGAGTGTTGTTAGTGTAATTATCAACAAACGTAGGCCCTATTGGATACAATCGTATATCTCCATATTTCCCATTCGACAAAAAACCATATGCAGCCCCACTCGACCAAAAATATATACACACACAATGGAGTGACTCACTCGAAAAAATTATAACTGCCATATAAGAGACAGCTTGTAAAAGTTGCATGTCAAGTCAATCTCACGAATCACTTTGAATGGTCTACAAAGCCCACGTCACTTATAAGCACAACAAGGCCATTCAACACGCCATACGACGTTATGCCAAGCAACATGCACAAAGGAGATATTGTGAAATTTTGGACTTTGTCAACATTAAGCCCAAATAAACCATAAGTAAACTCATTGAAGCATGAGGTCAAAGCCTCACAAAATCAGCATATTCACCACATATATTAGCACACCGAACCTAAATTCATTTTCATACGACTCCCACATCGATTGTTTTGGAATGAATGAGCCTACCAAGCACAAAAAGCCAAATACCTCCTGCCACTAACACATAACTCAACAGGAACCCTCATCATATAAATCAGACCTCATGAACCAATAACCCGGATCTTCCCTCTCTCGGCTCACTGCCACATCAAATGGCACATTCTCTTACGAAAATAAGCCACAAGAACACTCGAAAGCTCTAAGCCAAACTGCCCCCTCAAACTCAAGCAATTACTTCCTCCAATCATTCCTATAACTCACGCCTAAGACTGCCCTTATGAAGCCATCCATTTCACTCCCATCACAACAACTATACAGCCTCCTATATAGCAAACTCTAAACACGCCTATTGCTTCTTCAGTCAACAGCTCACTGCCCTCCATGCAGCCCATTTCACAGCCCCTAACCCAACTACATTCTTCACGCCATCACACACTTCACAGCCCAACATGCCAGTCACGTAGAAACCCTCAAACCTGCTCTTTAACGCAAGCCACACGCAGCCCTTCTCTCTCAACCTTCATGCATTATAAATAGCTTTTCAGCAGCCACACAGCTCACGTATAAGCCCCCTAAAACACGCTATTGCAACCCCCTCTCTCGGCAGCGCCACCGCGCCCCTAGCTTCATCAACAAACTGCCGTGAGCAGCCCCCTTCACGTAACCTTCAATCCAGACGCCCTTAGAGCCATTCACGTGGCCACTGGGTCCCTAAACTACCACAAACATTGCCTAAAGACAAACCTGAAGCCACTAACAACAGCCCACCATCCCAACTAGCCCACAAGCACAAACTGGCCCAGTAAAAAATAATAATAAAAAATAAACCCCCACTCCAGGTGCAACCATCACTCGACAGTCGCAAGCTACCACACGCCACTTTTCCCGTACTGCCACAAAAAAAAATATATATATATATTTAGCCTCTCATATAAAAGTAGAGTCCCACATTGCCTGGGAAAATGATCCCCTCCAAACCAACCACACTGACACACCCAAGAACTGAAGAGAGCGGAATCAAATGAAAAGCTAGCTTGATTAGTCCACTGCCCACGTGCCTATCATTTCCAACTTGTAGTTTCCCATAAGGTCAAACATTTGATGACCCACTACCATGCAAGTTGTCGCATGAAAAAGCATGAAAATGAAGTTTAATTGAGCTTCCCTCTATAGATGTAACATGAAAGTAAAACAATCCAGCCGCAATAATTGACTAAAAAAAAAGAATTCAAAAGGAGAAGTGGGCCCAAATACATAGGTTTTCCAATTTTCTTTTACTAAAAGCAAAAGCATTAGAACCACACAAGCATTGAAAAAGAATGGTATATAAAATAGAATTGTTGACTTTAGAAAGCTATTGGACCATGAAAGAAGACTTTGAGAAGAAAACAAATAGCTTGCAACGTGGGCCCCAAATGTTTGCATTAGGTTTGAAATTGTTATGGTAATTAAAAAGCCTCAAAAGTCACGTGAAGAAAGAAAAGTGGAAAGAGGAAATGGGAGAAAATATCATTCCCTAGCTAGCTATCCAAAAAAAAAAAATGTGCCAAACGCCAAAGCTGCACAAAGAACGTGACAAACTGCCAAGCACACACGCCAAGCTGGCCCATACGCACACCATGCAAAGACTTGTCACTAGAGCACAAAGAAGCCAACACCTCCAGCCATGCAATGGTCTCATTCGACACAACACATACGAAGGTTTAGCACGATGCAGAGGTTCCATTCGACATGGATGAAGGCTTGCATTTGGTAAAGGTTTCATTCGACACGTCATGGATGAATTATCTTCTCCATATAACAAGACATGGATGTCACCTTCAGGTTAGTCATCATCTCCATGCTACGTTGATTTAATACTGGAAACTCCAGACTACCTATGTAATCTTTTATCATGCCTAGTAGAATGAAGAACTTTCTTTGACCTCCTTCAGATCCAATCAACCAACCTTTTTCAGGTTAGGTAGCATGAAAAGTCTATTTGACTTCCATCAAAGTTTATTCCATTGTAGTATCAATAACCTTATTTAGATCTTGTATAATTAGTAATGACCTTGATAGGCATCCATCTCTTTCATACTACATGTGAAGATAATCATCTCCACACTACGTATGAATATTGTCAGCCACTATAGACTATATGGATATATTCCCATAAACTCTAAGAAGCATTGGAAGAGCCTCATGAACCTTTATCAGGTTCATTCGACCGTAGTCTTCTGACCTTCATCAGGTCAGGTAGAATGAAAACTATATTGGACATACTTTCGGTCCAATATTCTGACCTTCATCAGGTCGAGTAGTATGAAGATTTTCTTAGACCTTCACCAGGACGAGTAGAATGAATATTCTTATAAACGTTCATCAGGTTCATTCGACCATGACCTCTTTTGACTTCCATTAAGTCCATTCGACGAGTCCAGTCGACAGTAGTCTCATAGAAGAATGAGAGGTGATGACTTGCATCAAGTTCATTTCATTGTAGTGTCATGGGCCTTCTTCAGGTCTAGTATAGTGAGTGATGACCTTTGACCTTCATCAGGTCCATTCGACCAACTCCATTCGACCGTAGTCTCGTATAATGAAGATGAGAGGTGATGAATTGCATCAAGTTCATTCCATTGTAGCATCCTAGAATTTCTTCAGGTCTAGTATAGTAAGTGATGACCTAGATAGACATTTATCAAGTCCATACTATAGGTTCATTCAACTGTAGTCTCATGGAGAGGTAGAATGAAAATTCACATATACCTTTCATCAGGTTCATTCGACCGTAGTCTCCTGACCTTCATCAGGACAGGTAGAATGAAGATTCACATGGACCTTCATCATGTTCATTCGACCATAGCTCTTTGGAAAGTCCATTCATAAAGTCAATTCGACCGTAGTCTCGTAGAATGGAGGCGACATTGATGGCTTTCAACAAGTTTATCTATTGTGGTCTCATGGACCTTCATCAGGTCTAGGAGAGTGAGTGATGAATTCTTTGAACTTTCATAAAGTTCATTCGACCGTAGTCTCATAAATCCTCATCAAGTGAATGAGTAATTACCTTGATAGATATTCATCAAGTCCATGCGACATGTCCATTCGACAGTAGTCTCGTGACCTTCATCAGGTCTTGTAGTATGAAGATTCACATAGATATTCATTAGGTTCATTCAACTGTGCCTTATGGATTTTCTCAGGTCCATTTGATAGTTCATTCGACAGTAGTATCATGGACCTTCATCAGAACTAGTAGTATGAGAATGAAAGACTCTCATAGAACTTCTTCAAGTCTAGTAGTGTAAAGATCCTCATTGACTCATGTTAGATCCTGTAGAGTGAGGAATGAAGACCCTCATGGATCTTCATTATGAATGGAGTGTGTAGACTCCCATGTACATTCATTAGGTATAGTGGAGTGTGTAGACTTTCTTGAACCTTCATCTGGTTCATTCAACTAGGGACATTCCCCATTGGCTCATGTAGAGTCAAGTTGAAGACCTGACCTTCATCTGGTCAGACGATATTGTAGATTCCCCTGGTCCCTTGACCCGTAGTATGGGGTTTATCCTGACCTTCATCTGGTTCAGTCGACTGGGGACATCCCCCATTGGCTCATGTAGAGTCAAGTTGAAGACCTGACCTTCATCTGGTCAGACGATATTGTAGATTCCCCTAATCTTTGACCTGTAGTATGGGGATTATCCTGACCTTCATCTGGTTCAGTCGACCGGGGACATCCCCCATTGGCTCATGTAGAGTCAAGTTGAAGACCTGACCTTCATCTGGTCATAATACATTGTAAATTCCCCTGGTCCTTTGACCCATAGTATGTGGATTATCCTGACCTTCATCTGGTTCAGTCGATTGGGGACATCCTCATGGACTCATGTAGAGTCAATTGATTATCCTGATCATCATCCGGATCAGTCGACTGGGGACATCCCCCATGGACTCATGTAGAGTCAATTGATTATCCTGATCTTCGTCCGGATCAGTTGACTGGGGACATCCCCCATGGCTCATGTAGAGTCAATTGATTATCCTGACCTTCATCTGGTTCAGTCGACCGGGGACATCCCCCATTGGCTCATGTAGAGTCAAGTTGAAGACATGACCTTCATCTGGACAGACGATATTGTAGATTCCCCCGGTCTTTTGACCCGTAGTATGGGGATTATCCTGACCTTCATATGGTTCAGTCGACTGGGGACATCCCCCATTGGCTCATGTAGAGTCAAGTTGAAGACCTGACCTTCATCTGGTCAGACGATATTGTAGATTCCACTGGTCCTTTGACCCGTAGTATGGGATTATCCTGACCTTCATCTGGTTCAGTCGATTGGGGACATCCCTCATGGACTCATTTAGAGTCAATTGATTATCCTGATCATCATCCGGATCAGTCGACTGGGGACATCCCTTATGGACTCATGTAGAGTCAATTGATTATCCTGATCATCATCCGGATCAGTCGACTGGGGACATCCCCCATGGACTCATGTAGAGTCAATTGATTATCCTGATCTTCATCCGGATCAATTGACTGGGGACATCCCCCATGGCTCATGTAGAGTCAATTGATTATCTGACCTTCATCTGGTTCAGTCGACCGGGGACATCCCTCATTGGCTCATGTAGAGTCAAGTTGAAGATCTGACCTTCATCTGGTCAGACGATATTGTAGATTCCCCCGGTCCTTTGACCCGTAGTATGGGGATTATCCTGACCTTCATCTGGTTCAGTCGACTGGGGACATACCCCATTGGCTCATGTAGAGTCAAGTTGAAGACCTGACCTTCATCTGGTCAGACGATATTGTAGATTCCCCTGGTCATTTGACCTGTAGTATGGGATTATCCTGACCTTCATCTGCTTCAGTCGATTGGGGACATCCCTCATGGACTCATGTAGAGTCAATTGATTATCCTGATCATCATCCAGATCAGTCGACTGGGGACATCCCTCTTGGACTCATGTAGAGTCAATTGATTATCCTGATCATCATCCGGATCAGTCGACTGGGGACATCCCCCATGGACTCATGTAGAGTCAATTGATTATTCTGATCTTCATCCGGATCAATTGACTGGGGACATCCCTCATGGCTCATGTAGAGTCAATTGATTATCCTGACCTTCATCTGGTTCAGTCGACCGGGGACATCCCTCATTGGCTCATGTAGAGTCAAGTTGAAGATCTGACCTTCATCTGGTCAGACGATATTGTAGATTCCCATGGTCCTTTGACCCGTAGTATGGGGATTATCCTGACCTTCATCTGGTTCAGTCGACTGGGGACATCCCTCATTGGCTCATGTAGAGTCAAGTTGAAGACCTGACCTTCATCTGGTCAGACGATATTGTAGATTCCCCTGGTCCTTTGACCCGTACTATGGGGATTATCCTGACCTTCATATGGTTCAGTCGACCGGGGACATCCTCCATTGGCTCTTGTGGAGTCAAATTGAAGACCTGACCTTCATCTGGTCAGAATACATTGTAGATTTCTCTGGTCCTTTGACCTATAGTATGAGGATTTTCCTGAACTTTCATATGGTTCAGTCGACCGGAGACATTCCCCATGGCAAAATGTCAAGCCAAGTTGAAGACTAGACTACTCTTAGTTTGAAAAACATTGAATTCTCTCTGTCGTATGTAACATGGACTATGCATTCTTAACAGATACTCTTACATCTTGTTTCGTTCGACACGTATAAAATACTCTCTAAATCAAGAACTTATTGACTTAGAAAGTATGAGACAAACTGTACGGGCCAAATTTGGACCCAAGGGTAAAGTCGTCTTTTCGTCTTAAACCCAACAGTATGCAAACCCAAAATTATTTGACTCTAATTAGACCAATAGCTTTAAGACAATTCTATCTCATTGTATACCAACTGCTTCCCCCTTTACTAAGCATAAACACATGCAATTATTCTTCCATCACCGAAAGTTGAATCCAAGGCATGTTGTGGGCTCCTTTGCCAGAAATATCAGCACGTTGTAGGCCCGTTGCCAGCTCTTATCACAGCTACAAAATCTCTTTTCAGATCTATAAAAGGAGAGATAATTCGAGGTTCAAGGCATGCTTCTGGAGGGCTTACAAGCTTCTGTTCTCTGACATAAGTTCTCAGAGAATTCCCTTCTTCAAAACACATATCATCGCCCCTCATGGCCATTATAAGAAAGTTAAGGTAATAACAAGCCTTACTTTCACATTTTACACATTTAGTGCTCATTTCATACTACTGACTTGGGCGTCGGAGTGCCCCCGGCACCCACCACACCGGTGGGTAGTCTGCTCCCGCTCACTCTACCTTTGTCTTGCAGGATCGCTAATGCCCCCAATCTACAAATTCTGATTGTGGACCTCGGCCGAAATCCAGCGTCCACACTATTAAAATAAAAAATACATGTGGCATCTAATCTCTACAATTAATATTTTAATTATAAAATTAAAATAATAAATAATTAAAATTAAAAATCTATTACAATATAAAAATATAATATTTTATTCTATTAAAATAAGAAACCTATTCAATTTTTTGGATTCCAAGTCTATTGTTATTTGTTATTTTATTTTAAATTATTTTTATAATTATTTTATTTCATGAACTTTTTTTTAATCTATAGTGTTTTATAATGTCGACTTGGACTATTAACTATTGCACAATGAATTATAATATTATTTGAGGACCAGAAAACAAACGAAAAATACATCGATATTACGTGTAAGTAAATCAGTTGTCTTATTTAGACTATAAAACGATAAGATTCAGAGCATTTACAATATCAATACCTAACACATATGCTCAACCAACACAAAATGCGGGCCATATACTAGTAACATATAAAAACGATACATATTAGTTTTATGAGATTGAATTTTAATTACATAATTTCATTATTAATTTTTTAAAAAAAGATGGTTCGAACCTCCATTTAATTATCTATATGATAAATTGAAAACTGAAAATTAAGCTCTTTTATAAAAAGACTATTTAAAAAAAAATTATTTTATTTTATTCAAATTAAATAGGTCTGTTTTAATTATATGATTTTAATAAATAAATAATTATAAATAATAATAATGATGTGATATAAAATATTATATAATATTAATAGACAAGAGATAACATAAATAAATTTATACTATTTTAATGGGCACATTTTTAAAATATAATTTTAAAAAATATATGTATTTTTTATCCTAATATACATATATATATATATATATATCTATATAATAAATGAGAATGATGTTTGAGGAAAGAGAGTGTATCAAACGGCTCTCTTTATGTGGCTCAATTGACGGCACAGATCATTTCATTGGTAATTGGAGGAAAGAGAGTTAATTGATTGATGAAAAAGGTAAAAAAATTTTCAAATTTTCAAATTAAAAATAGAAAATTAAAATAAAATCATTTAATTTTGTAATACCGTGACGTGGGCACGGGCAAATACTGTAACATCGTGCAGCCAAATACTGTAACATTGTGCCGTAGGCACGGACATCATTTAATTAAAAAATAAAATATGTAATTCTGTAACACCGTGCCGTAGGCACGAGCAAATACTGTAATACCGTGCCGTAGGCACGGGTTAAATATTGTGGGCAAAAACTAGTATATATATATATATTATATATATATATATATATTATATATATATATATTAGGGTTTAACGATAGCGAGGGGGAGGGAAGCAGCCGCAGCAAAAGCCAGCATTTGAGATTCATTGAGAAGGATGAAGACCATATTGTCATCTGAAACGATGGAGATCCCAGACGGGGTGAAAATCAAGATTAATGCTAAGATAATTGAAGTTGAGGGACCCAGAGGCAAGCTTAGCCGCAACTTCAAGCACTTGAATCTTGATTTCCATCTCATGACTGACGAGGAAACCGGTCAGCGCAAGCTTAAGATTGACGCTTGGTTCGGTTCTCGCAAGACCAGCGCCGCCATCAGAACTGCCCTCAGTCATGTCCAGAATCTTATCACCGGCGTCACCAGGGGCTATCGTTACAAGATGAGATTCGTTTATGCTCACTTTCCCATCAACGCCTCCATCGCTAATGCTAACAAATCCATTGAGATCCGTAATTTTCTTGGCGAAAAGAAGGTACCTCATTTGATACTCACTGTTTAATTTACTTTAAAAGAAAATTTCAATAACAGAAGTAGGATCAAATCGAATACGGATCCTTGGACCCTTTTGATCGGAAACTAACTGTTAGTTCCATAGGTAAACTAATCTGTCAGTATTAAATAAATAAATAAATAAAAACATTTTATTGCTTGGTGAAACCAGGTTCGAAAAGTGGATATGCTCGATGGTGTTACTGTTCTTCGGTCTGAGAAGGTTAAGGATGAACTCATTCTTGATGGGAATGACATTGAACTAGTGTCACGCTCGGCTGCTTTAATCAATCAGGTACACATCTCACTTGCTCTGCCGCATGTCCATGTATGTTTTTGAACTTGTGTATGTTGTAGTTTTCATTGGCCTTGTGTATGTTTGTACGAACCTTTTGAATTGCGGCAATACTTGATTCAAAGGGTGTTCTCGAATGTTCTGTCCTGTGTTTGTATTCGTCGATCCCTTTTTGCAGTTCAAGATTTCAAATAGATGTTAATTAAGTTAACCATAACTATGTAACCCTTTCCTAATGGATTTGACTATGAGATAGAACACCCAAATTCTAGCACACCTTGCATATTTGTATTTGTGAATGAATGCCGCATAGCCTGCATGTACACACATGTATGCTTGTTTGTATGTAGTTAGTTGGTCTATGTGCATCCAAGTTTTGACTGCTTGATGTTTGTTTTGGACAGAAATGCCATGTGAAGAACAAAGACATTAGGAAGTTCCTTGATGGGATTTATGTCAGTGAGAGGGGCACCATTGTTGAAGAGGAGTAATTAGTGTCCGATTTTGTCATTCATATTATGGAATTTGTGTTTAACTTTGATCTTGATTTGGATGTCCTTTTTTTCTTTGTTGGAATTTTGGATTAATGGGTTTTGGATTTCTTTTTTTATGTATTTTACTTTTAGCACATTATATATTGGATTTAATAGCTATTCGTCTGGCAATGTGGATCATACTTTCTTGAATAATCACGCTATCAAATGCATGAAGTTGGCATGATTTCTTGATTCTAGTAAATCCAATTTGCATGACATGTTTAATAGCAGTGATGCCAGTGAAGAATTTTTGATGGTGTGTTTAGAGTCATTGGACCAAAATAACAAAGAAACCATTAGGTTATTGGGAAAACATCAACAGAGAAGTGCAAGTCAAGGGGGTTAAATCAAAAAGGAAATAAGAAACCATTAGATTCTTTTAATGCCTTCCTATAACAATTCATAATGCAGATAGATAGGTAGCAGAGTTGGTGCCTATATGTTCTTGGAGAACTTGACTCAACATCTGTACTTCTCCTAAGCAAATATTGATTTGTGCTGAAGTCATCGGGATTTGAGACAAACATTTTGGGAAGGAGATTGATTAGGGAGCATGGTTTTTAAATCCGGACCAGCTGGTTCGACATTAAAAAACTGTTGACAACCGGTCAAATCTGATGAATCTGTTGAAAATCGGTGAATTGGACCGATCCGATTTTTTATTTTTTCCGTTTTGAATCGTCTGCTCCCTGCCTATTTCTTTGCCTCAGCCTCAGCTCATCGTGTTCTTCAGCTCTGATCGTATGCTCTCTACCTATTTCTTTGCCTTTGTCTCAGATTTCTCTCACTTCTCTCATGTGTGCCTCTCTGCCTCACACCGTCTACTTTCTGCCTATTTCTTTGTTAACCAAATATGTGTTAAAGGTAATTTGTTTTGGGGTTATTTGATTAAATTTTGTGAAGTTTTAACCAAATAACCGAACAGTGTCTTGCTGGGAAATTATCGGCAGGTCTGGTCCCAAGGGGGCGTGTGGTGTAGGGCTCATGATATCGTCTTGAGGTCGAGAATTTACCTGTTCCGTTTAAACTCGGAACGGGTGGTTTGATGGTGGGGTTTCCAACGATTTAAAAAAAAAAAAAAATCCGTAGGTCTGAAATTATTGATTTTATAGTTCCGTAACAGTTGCATATCAAGATGTACAAAAATATTTATCTGTATATAATATTTTTAGTTCCCCATAATATGCAAGTAGTATTGATCAAAGTATGCTTAAATCGTCATATTTTATTACTCATGTTGTTTATTTTTATTTCATCTTAATATTTATTTATATAAGCATATGATCATGATGAAATACATGAATCAAACAATAAATCAAAAAGTAAAATTATATTTGAGATTCAAAAATCCAAATAAAATTAGATTCAAAATTAATAAATCAAGGGAGAATGTCACTTTCCCCCCTAATATTTATAACATTTCCCACTTAGAGAATGTCACTTCTTATAACATTTCCTACTTGAAAGGAGTATTCTTACTTTATTAGTTTTTTGACATATTTATTCTTGCATAAATAATTAAGAATTTTACATCATCATTAAGTCTTTAAATTAATTAAAAATATATGAATTTTTTTTATAAAATATAATATTTCAATAGAATTATTTTAAAATCTAATATTTTTTTATGTAAATTTATTTCATTTAATTATCTTAAATAAATTTATTTTAAATACAATTTAGTATAGTTAGATTTTAAATGTTTCCATATTTAGTTTTTTATTATAGCATAATAAATAAAAATAAATAAACTAAGAATATAGGTTATTAATATAGATTAATAAATTGACAATCCAAAAACCAATTTAAATAAAATTAAAAAATGCAACTAAAAATAATTCAATTGATGCATTTCATTTATTCCCTATAAATTTTTGTATTGCATTTTTTAATATAATTAAATAATAATAATTTTCATTAGAAAATTTAGATTTTGTAATAATTTTTTTTATAGAAATATTATATTTCCAATTATAATGATATATTTATAATTATTTTAATGAATTACCAATAATGCAAAAACATGATAAAATATGGGTATTGGGTATGATGAAAACAATTGAGGGTAAGTGAGAAGTATTATAAATATTAAGGGGAAAATGGTATTCTTCCATTAAATAATGGATTTAAGAATGAAGTAAAAGTTTTAACATAATTTATTTTAACACATATTTGGGGACTCGTCAATCAAATAATAAATCAAATTAATTTGGATTCAGATTCATGAATCAATTTATAATAGTGGTTTGATCATTCTGAGGTTCAAGATTTGAATCTCACTAGATGTATTTCCTTGGGTCATGCTCCATGGTGTGAAAAGCCAACGACTTACCATGATCTGTGTTGGGAAACTTCTGAGGGCACGGGACACAGGTCCCAGAGATTAGTTGAGGTGCACGTAAATTGACCCGAACACCCCGATTATCCAAAAAAAAATGAATAAATTATAATAGGTAATTTTGTTCTCATCTTACTCTTCCTCAAGTCTTCGCTTGAAGAAATTGGTGACAACCATGGGATACTTTCTTATACCTTGGTCATATATTTTGCTATAAATTTGCGCGACCTAACATAATTATCAATATTTTTTATGGAGTGTATCGCAATTGAACAATTATAATAAAAAAAACTAACAGTGTTAACAAATTATTAATGTTACAAATTAGCATCCTAAAAGGTTTCACAAAAATTTACAAATTTTTGGACCGAAAAGCTTCATTTTTTTGTAAAAAATTATTTGATATCGTAAAATAATGCTAAATAACATAACTTTACGTGCTACAAAAAACTTTACAAATGATTAAAGTTTATAAATTATCAAAAGCAAAAGGTTCCAAAAAATTTTACAAAATTATTGGAATATTTTTGTTGTATCTTGTTGATTATATTTTGCTAAAATTGTTTTATCCAAAGTAATGTTGTAAATTCTTCAAAATTCGTTCATTAAATAGGATATGTATATGTATATCATTGAGATTGTTAAGGGGTGTATGAGAGGTTGCAATCCTTGAAGGGTTGCAACCCTCCCCAAGAGGTGCCCTATTGGCACCCCTCCATGCCTTATAAAAGAAGACTTTTATTCCAAATGATATATATAGAACATATACAACAAAAAATATCCGATTTAAGGCTGTGTGTTTCTTTGTTTTGAGAGGAGATCCACCATTTTCTGAGTTCACATACTTGTTAAGGAGTGCTCCTTAAACAAGAAGTATCCAAGTTATCATGGGAGAACGTTGGCAATTCGTATCCGTAGAGCACCTGTGATGGGGCCAATAAGTTCTTAAGGACAAAGATCTTCTCGACTTGGATTGTTTCTGTAATCTCAATTTCCAGGTTTGTCTTCAAGTTTTCTGGTTTTAGAATTTTGGATGTTTAATAACACTAATTTAACAACAAGTCTTTCATAATTTAACATACAATATGTTTGCTGGAAGAACAAAAATTAAACTAGACAAGACAATCCATGAAAGTTGACAGACGAAACGAAACTAATCCAAAAATGGAGATGAAAATAGTTTCCACCAAAATAGCTTCCATTGCTACGCCTTCAAGATAACAAACTGTATCATATTTTCATTCTAAGTTAACTGAAACAATTTTATCCTCCTCAAGAAAAAATGATTTGTCTATAAAATTATTTATTTCTACACCGTCATCATTAAGAACCCTAAACAATTTTGTTTATGTTCATGACCCACAAACTCCACTTGTAATAAGTAATATATAAAAATATAAAATTATATATATTTAAATTATTTTAAAACTGCAAATCAAGGGGCCACTTGGAAAAAAAAAAAAAACAGGAAGTATTTTTAGTACTTGTGAATTTATCTGTTCAAGGGTCTATTTTGTTAAAAATGAAGCAGGGCTCTTGAAGTTGAAGATCGCAGACTGGCAGCTGAAACGAGTATGTATGTATTGATGAAATTTAATATCTTTTGTTTCAGAGTATTAATTTCTGTAAGTGATGGCTATATGTTTATGTTATAAAATTAGCCATTCTTAAGAAAAGATTTGGCCATGTTTAATTCAATATTTTAAAATTATTGCAGATATATTTGGAATTTAAGCCGTAAACTGAAATAGTAGTCGCCAAATGGAAGTGGGTGTTTAACAAACTTACCCTAAATGATGATTTAGTTACTGATTTATCTTTTAAATTTGTAGCTATGCAGCCTTTATAATTGTGAGAAGCTCTGCTTTTGTAATGTTGGGGGAATTGGGAATAAATCCAAAATGATTATTTTGAAACAAGACATATTGTAGTTTCTTTATGTTTTTTAATGGCTTTCCCTATTGGGATTCATATGATTGATCTACTTATGTTTGATTGTCAACTGTGTTTGTGATTTTGTTGCATCTATCAAGTACAGTAAAAGTTTGGAAAATTAGTAAACTAATGAAATAGTCCATCTGAAGTATGGTAACTGTAAATATGTTTTCGTCTTCACATAACCCTTACTTAATTTGCTGTTTTTGTGAAGCATGATTTGATTTTTATAACTTCGGGTTTGGCTCTATCACCTATAGCTTGGTGTGAAGGAGTTGGTTAAATTTTCAAAGGCTTCCACGAGTATGGAAAGGGAAATATCAGCTCTGCTGCCTTCTTATTGTAACACTAGATGGAAATATGATGTCTTCTTGAGTTTCAGAGGAAAAGACACTCGCAAAAACTTTACTAGTCATCTTTATGCGGCTTTGGATCAGAAAGGAATATGCACTTTTAAAGATAATCACAGACTCGAAAGAGGAAAGATAATATTGCCAGAACTCTTTAAAGCAATTGAAGGATCAAGATTTTCAGTCATTGTGTTTTCAGAAAACTATGGTTTTTCAAAATGGTGCCTTGATGAACTTGCTAAGTGTCTGCAATGCATGAAAGTGATGGGTCAGACAATTTTGCCCATTTTCTACAATACCAGTCCATCTGAGGTGAGAAATCAGACGGGAAGTTTTCAGAAAGCTTTTGCTGAACATGAAACTAATTTCAGGGATAATATGGAGAGGGTGCGAAACTGGAGGGTCGCCATGACAGAAATTGGAAATCTCTCTGGATGGCACTTACAGGATAGGTAACAGTAATGAAACTTTTTCCATTCCGGTACTTTATTATGGAAAATGTGAACTTGATGTTTACTGATAAAACTAAGAATCAGTAATATGGGTCTAGCGTGGGCAATTGATGACAAAACTAAGAATCAATTTTGTTGAATGGAAAATGGAGAATAAATTGTGGCCAAATAGCTTATGAAGCTGTTGTTAGTCCACAGATAAACCATTGGGTATTTTGTGTTTTTTGGTAGTTCAGTTTCACACTGACAGTTAATAGAACTGTAAAAAGTTACTTCTTGATTTCTTTGTTAGTTTTTCACCCTTTTTACTTCGTTGAGAACTGAAGGATTTTCTTATGGGTAGACACCGAAGAAAGATGTATATCAATTGGATTAGTACTTCATTTCAATTTATTGTGGTAATATTATTTTGTTAACATGATGTCCAGTCCCAGTAACAAGAAAATTTTATAAAGCATATTTGGCTTACGGTTTTTTTTTTTTTTTTTTTTTTTTTTTTCCGTGCACACCAAATATTGAGTTGCCAATATTTGGTACTTTCCTGTTTTGCAGGGAAGAATATGAAATTATTCAAGAGATTGTCGATGAGATAGCAAGTAAAGTGAGTCATACATTCTTAAGTGCAACTGAGAAGCT
>SKCR01047867.1:0-40836 GCA_019454045.1 Zanthoxylum bungeanum | reverse complement strand
GACTAACAACCCGAAATTAGATAATTATTTATCTACCAATTTCGAGTTTCCAGCTGAAAGTTTAGTGCGTAAAAATTTTCAAGTACTTGAATGGTGAAACCGACATCAAAATGGCTATCATGTTTTATCAATTATTGCTAAATAGGTGTTAGCAGTACTTGTTTCCATCGTTGCGATTGAACAAGCATTTAGCTTAGGAGGAGATATTTTGGAAGTGAAACGGTCTTCACTACATCCAAGTACTTTAGAAGCAACAACATGTGTGAATGATTGGACTCGAACTGATCTGAGGCAATCAGAAGATGCACCCGATGACTTTGAAGCCTTGTTCGATAATACATCTGCAAGTACAAACGGAACGGGAGCTGGACGATCAACAAGTTCTGATAATGATGATGATTGATGAGTAAATAATTATAATGAGAAACTATCTTAAAATATAATGGAACTACGTGAGCTTTGATTCTTCTTACCCCTAGAGGATACGTAGGCAACTTAAGTTTTTAAAAAGTTAAGTTCAAGTTCTTTAATTTTATTTTTAATTTAATGTAATCTAAATTCAAATTAATAATTTTAAATAATTTTTTTAATCTCATTTTTATTTTTTAAATCATTATTAAAATTAAAAATTAAAAAAAAAAACCGGAACCGTCCGATTGTGGAACCGGGAACCGTTTGGAACCAAACTAAACCGGCCGGATCTAGATACGAGCATGGATTAGTGTTTTTCAGTTATTGGTCTAGCCCATTTAACTAAGATCCAACGGATCCAATAGAGTAGAGCTATTCGACCCGAGTGGATCTCCTCAACACTTCTTTAAAACTATGTGTATGTATGTATTTATTTAGGATTAGGTTGATAGAGAATATTGTATTGAGTGTAAAAATTAAGTTGTAAGTTATAAACAAAAGTTATAGTATAACTAGCGTAGAAAAATAATCTCATGATTATAATTTTATCAAAGTGTTAAACTAATGTTAATGTATAGCGTTTAAACATTAGTTAAAAAGCTCACCGAACGGTGTCTTATAATACTTATAATAAAAAAAATTATGAATAAAAATATAAGGAACATTTGAGTACCAACTGATATGCCAATTTATTTATAGATATGAAAATTCTTGTGCAATTAATAACTAAAGAGATGTAGCAGTTATAGATAAGTTGTAGAATCAGGTTAGAGATTGAAATGGTAGAATCCTGATCATGTGATAAAATAATTCAAAATAAAAACACTTCTAATATCTTTTGAGAATTTGAATCCGAATCTTTTTTTGTATTCGTTTTTTTTTAAATATAATTTTCTATTATGTGTGTATTTATAATAATGGACAGTTCAAATTTAATTACTTATAAATTATTATTTAATAATTACTGATCAAAATTTATAAAATAAACGTCCTTCTAATATCTTTTGAGAATTTGAATCCGAATCTTTTTTTGTATTCGTTTTTTTTAATATAATTTTCTATTATGTGTGTATTAATAATAATGGACAGTTCAAATTTAATTACTTATAAATTATTATTTAATAATTACTGATCAAAATTTATAAAATAAACGTCCTTCTAATATCTTTTGAGAATTTGAATCCGAATCTTTTTTTGTATTCGTTTTTTTTAATATAATTTTCTATTATGTGTGTATTAATAATAATGGACCGTTTAAATTTAATTATTTATAAATTATTATTTAATAATTACTGATCAAAATTTATAAAATAAACGTCCTTCTAATATCTTTTGAGAATTTGAATCCGAATCTTTTTTTGTATTAGTTTTTTTTTTTTTTAAATAATTTTCTTGCCGTTGACTTTACATATGTATTATTTTATATTTTTAAATAATATATTAATTCCAAGTGGTGTAAATGGAAGGATGTTGAGTTGAGTGCATTTTTTTTTTTGGCAAGTTTATAGACACACTCAACATCTCAAGATATGTGATGTGCACAATCAAGAACAAGAAACAGTGTCCAGGGTGCTGTTGTATTCTTCATAGCAGTGGTATTTCATTACATTTGACATTTATTTTTTCATGTTTCATGTGCATTTTGATCAAGAAACCTAATAAAATGCTTCAATGAGGTGGCTTCTTTAGGCACGATTTTTTAGTGTTATTTTAGTTGTAGCAGCATTTTGGTTTCTTAGGCATGATAAGGATCCACATTCCAACTTCTTTAGGCCTTGATGAAATATACTTACCAAGAACAACAATAGCAAGGTTTTAAACCTTTTTCTTTTTGGTCATTTTGCTCTTGTGGTTTGTGTTTAGCTTGGATTTCAATCACATTTTGTTTGCATCCAAAATTAAAATTAATTCAAGTTTTGGCCCATTATAAAATTCAGGCCAATATTTGCAAAGTGGTTATGTTCAACAGTAAAAAAAAGTTCAAATCTTTTGAAACAAAGTCTAAAAAATGGGTGACTGATTTTATTAAGAAATGCCTATAAGGTGCCAAGCACACAATTCTAATTAATTAATTTAGATAAAGAAAAATTACATCGCTCATAAGAGTCTTTTATTTTTTTGTCCCCTTCTCTACATTTGATTTTGAGCTTATAAAGTAGTGCGAAGAACTACCTGGTAACTGTTTGAGTGGTTGAACCTCATGTATTACAACTCTTTACTTCTTTTTTTATCAGCTGTGACAACTGTTCCAGTCGTGCCCGTAGCTTCCGATAACTATTGGGTTGTGTGGCACGTTCTATAACTCCTCGTTTCTTTTTCTGTCATATGTGACAACTGCTATGATAGTACCTCCATGTCGTGGTAACTGTCAGATTGTGCTTCATGTAATGACATGCCACTTATGGTAACTACTGGGAACGTGTATCACATCCTTCAACTGTTAGATCACGTTTGTGCAACTGCTCCTTAGTTCGATTGTTGTTTTGGCTGGTTGGGGCGATTTGACAACTTGGCCGATTAAGCATTTTGTTTGTTAGGTAGAATGGGTAATTTGATTGTTACGTCGATTGGACAATTTGGCTACTAGGCCTATTGGCCGATTATTGTAATTTTTGGTTGTCAACGGGTTATAACCCTTTATAGTAAACTATTTCCAGGTTATTACATGCCACTTATGGTAATTACTCGGAACATGCATCACATCCTTCAACTATCAGATTATGTTTGTGCAACTCTTTAGTCCGATTGTGGTTTTGGCTTGTTGGGACGATTTGGTCACTTGGCCGATTGAGCGATTCAGTTGTTAGGCCGATAGGAATATTCGGTTGTTAGGTCGATTATTGTAATTTTTGGTTGTCAATAGGTTATAACCCTTTACAGTAAACTATTTCTTCTAAAACGAAGAACGTGTCATTTATTTCTTCAAAAGTGAAGATACGTGATTACAGGTGGAGGAGGGATCAGTTAATGAATTTATTGACTTTCAAGAAATAATTATAATATATTTTCTAATTACTTGAATGAGATAAACGCATATAAAGAATTTATGTTAATTAAGAATATAAACACTTGACATCTCTTGATTAGTGCGGACCGACCGCCCCTTGTCGGATTTGACCAATAGCAAAGTCAGTGCAAGCTTTTCAAGATGGCATTTCCGGACACTTTCATTACATTGTCACAACTTCTATAGGACATTTCTTGCAACACTCGTCCAAAAACACAAACACCGATAGCAACAAAGCTTAATTCATTTTTAATCTTGCATGTGATGTGATTCCATTCACTAGCAATGGGCATAAATTTCAAGTACTTGCATTTGCCTAAATTTTCTCCTTTAAATACCACATATTCTCAATGTAAAAAAAAAAAAAACCACAAGTGTTTCCATAATCAATAGTTATTGTTCAAACTTCAAAGCTTGCGTTTTTCAGTTCACTTTGCTACTTATTTTTCTTTGTATTTTGCGTAAGCATTATGGCAGATCATCAGCAACAAGGAAATGAAGCGAAAAGTTGCGGAATGTTTGATTTCTTGAAGAAGAAAGATGATGAGAAATCTCAAGATGCAGTCATGGCCAATGCTGAGACAGAGGATGAAAGAGAAGCCTACTTTTTTTTTTTTTTGGAGAAACTACAACGATCACATAGCAACTCTAACTCGGTAAGCTCTTAATATATATTTTGTTTGAAGCACAATGGCGTGTTTGTTGTCAATGTTATACAAACAAAACAAGGTTAGTTGCTAACTGTTGAGCGGATGTGTTATTAATCATTTTATAACATACATTATTGAATCAAAATCATTAAATAGAAATGATACAAATTAAAAATTAAACACAAACTCAAGTGTTAGAAAAACTTGGAAATGTATTGTAGAAGATGATGGATTTAAACCAAGTCGAGAAAATCTCTGTCATTAATAATTTTTTAGCCCCGTCTTGGTGCATTATGAATCTCTTATGTCTAACGTTCTCCCAAGATGCTTGGTTGCTTCTTGAAAAAGAGGCACTCTAATTTAAGCGAAAATTAAAAAGATAAATTCTGAACCAAGTTAGTAATTATTTTATTTCTTTCTAAATTATCAAATAAGTAAAGTTTTCTATATTTTTTACCATTCTTCCATACACACATAAGACAAAGTATCAATCAATTCATTGTGCCCACAATATTCACAGATCTTGTTGAAAAGTGAATAATATTTTTATTCTAAAATTATATTATAGTTCACACCTTTTTGGTAATAAGAGTTTATTTATATACAAAAATAATTTTTTTTTAATAATACATCTTTAACCCTTGTAACGAGCTTTGTGTCAGTGACTCTCAAACCAGTTGACTTTAGGACACTAGGTGTTAAGATACACATACAGACTTAATTGCTTGGATCTCAGATGTCAAAAAAAAAAGGTTTCTGATTTTCTTAAGCTTTCTCTTTAACCCATGTAACGAGTTTTGAGCCAGTGACTCCCAGACCAGTTGGCCTTAGGGCACTAAGTGTTAAAACACCCCTACAGACTTATTTGCTCGAGTTAGAGAGGCTACGAAATCGAACTTACACAATTTTTTTTTTTAATTTTAACTCAAGCTTTACCGTTTTACGCTAACAATCACTTGTTGCTAAGACAAGATGTCCGGTTACTAAGTAAAGTTTGGTTAGTTTTTTTATTTGTTTTTTTAAAAAAATAAAAACACAAACCCCATTGCCTTTAGGTGCTCCCTCCAACAAACTAGATAACTGAATATTACAAAATTTTTACTTATAACCCATGATCATATGTTACTATGTATGTTGATAATATATGTCAAAGAAACATATGGAGATCAAATTTAATCAATATTATAGAGAATTTACAAATTTAAATAATTCAAAAGAAAAGGAACAAAAACAACTTGTTACGAAAGAAGATAAAAATAAATTTTTTTTTTATACACAAAACAATTTAAATTTTTTAAAGAAAATAAAACACACAAAAACATTCTAGTCAACTATCATTTCCCTCAACCAAATTGATACATATCCCTAATGTCTGAATAAGAAGAAGTAGAGTTTAGAGGACATCACTTGGTTAGTGTAAAAATGACAATTGAATCTACAACACTGCTACTAAAAAGAAAAGGTCATAACTTACAAAAATAAAATAAAGTCAAAACAGTAAATTGAAATGTACTTGTTATTATGGCTCATATCTTCATCTGGTTTTACGTCCAGTAACGGCTTGAACGTCCTCTATGGGTCGAGGATATGCTTCCCATACAATTTCTTATAAATTGGCAAACATGGTCTTTTAAAGTCAGATTCCCGAGACTATAATTTAGCAAGATTTTTTTTTACAAAATACACAAAACAACAAAAAAATATAATTTTTTTTAAAACACACAAAACAATAAAAAAAAATATTTTTTAAACACACAAAACAACACAATAGTAAAAAAAAATACAATAATTACAAGACTTTGTTGCAAGATTGGAAAGAAGATGTGGCAATTTCTTTAAATTCTTTATTTTTTTTATTCTTTTATGCTTTTGGTTTTTTCTGTTTTTTTTTTTTATACTTTTGTTTTGTTTTTTATATTTATATTAAATACATGTGTAGTTAAATACATCATAAGCTCATTTTATCGTCAATCTAATCATGGTGAATGTTTTCCAAATCAGATTTGAATCTAGTTGTCACGCTCTTTTGGATTTATGGGCCTTGAAATTCAAATTTCATATTCATTTTCCCGTTGAGTATCCGAAGCAGTATTTTACATACACAATAAATAAAAATCACAACAAAAATATATAAAACATAAATTTCATTATTATTTCACAAATGTGCTAAATTAAGAAGATTAATGAAGCTACAAGTATAAAATGATCAATTTTCCTTTTAATAAATGTACACTTTTTAGTGTTCATCTCACTTATTTCTTTAAGAACTTGAACTAGGACAATTGTGAAAACTCTCTCACTTGGAAAACTTTAGACTCTCTAACAATTGCCTAAAGCTTGTAGAATGAATTGAGTGAGTAAAAAATGAGAACCCAAAACTATTTATACACATGGAAAATTGACATTGAAGAGGTACCATTAGGCTTAAGGATGCAATCCTTAAAAGATTCATAACTCGTCAATATACCATTCCAACTCAAAGGTTATATCATTTCCCTCTAAATGATATATCCATTAATTTGATGTCTTTCTTAAATGTCACATATTAAGGACATGTCTTATCACAAAGACACCTTATAAATAAACCTTTTATTTAGGAAATTTTTCTACAACACCCCCATAATTTTCTAAATATCAATGTAGATACTTAAGAGAATTTCCTTGAAATGTAACTGCATCGAAATAGGTAGCTTTCGCCTTGAACCTTTTATAGTGAATAACTATTGGATTTACTTGACAAATCAGTAACTCATATTCTTAAATTGTTCCGCTGTTAGTGTAAACCAAGAAAATAGTCATAACACAGCTTCACTTCGACCATTTTTCATTCTACGGTTGTGTTCAATTCAGCCATGAACATCGGTCCTGGATTCATCAAGTACTTTGAAGAATTCAGCCTTTAAAATTCCCATAGAAACGACATCACTTCTTAATTGAAATATGTGATCTACTATGAAATGTAATATGTCTTTACTCCTATTAGAACTATTCTCCTAATATAGTGATCATTAAAAGCCTTAGTGTATCCTAACATTGACAAACATCACTCTACGTCATTATAGGAATGAGAAAGAGTATAAAACTCTATAGTGTTCATTTTGAATTGCATAAAATTTCAGTTGTCTCTTTTGAACCTATATCTTGGGATCTTCAGTCAGCTATGTTGGGTATCCACAATGACAACTCTTAATTGATAGGCTTTAGGCTCATTCCCCTCGATGACTTCTCAACTTGCTTTCTAGGTAAATCGTTAGTAAGTGGATTCGCTAGGTTTTCCTTTCGAATTGACATAATCTATTGAAATTATGTCGTTTGAGAGCAGTTGCTTTATAATATTATGTCTTCGATGCATGTGTCAACACTTACCATTATACATTATATTTTGGGCTCTTCCGATAGCCGATTAACTATCACTATGTATGCTTATAGTCGGCACGAGTTTTGGCCAATTTAGAATATCCTCTAGGAAATTTCGAAGCCATTCTTCTTCTTCAGCTGCTTTGTCTAATCCTATGAACTCAAACTCCATAGTAGACCAGACAATACACGTTTGTCTCGAGGATTTCCGTGACACAACTGCACCACCAAGTGTGAAAATAAATCCACTTGTAAATTTAGAATCTATTGTATCAGATATCTAGTTAGCTTTAATGTATCCCTTTAGAACAGCAGGATATCTCGTATAATGCATACCATATTTTGAAGTTTCTCTCAGATACCTCAAAAATCTTACTATGGCTTTCCAGTGGTTATAGCCTGGATTACTTGTATATCTCTAAGCTTGTTTACAGCTTGAACGATATCAAGTCCTGTGTAATTTGTGAGATACATCAGACTTTCGATGATTATCGAATACTCTAATTGCGATACGCTCGAACCATTATTATTTGACAAATGAAGAGTGAAGTCCACATAAATTCTAGGTACGTTTAGATCTCATTTGTTATATTTCTCAAGTATTTTTTCAACATAATGAGCATGAGATAATATGTATTTCTTTGATGTTCTGGAAATTTTAATTCCTAAGATCACATTAGCTACTTCTAAATCTTTCATGTTAAATTTACTGGTCAATAATCATCTCATGATTGCTACCAATTATCAGCATATCGTCTACGTATATACACACTATGACATATTCTTTTTGAGTTGATTTAGTATATACACACTTATCACACTCATTGATTTTGAATTCACTTGACAATATTTCTTTGTCAAATTTCTCATGCCATTATTTAGGTGCTTGTTTTAATCCGTATAAGGATTTTACAAGTTTGCACACTTTATGTTCTTATCTAGGGACATTAAAACCTTCTGGTATAACTTCATTTTTGCTCATCAATAAATAGACATAGCAGAATCTTGTGTTATCATCGATAAACGTGACAAAGTATTTTTTACCGCCTCTAGATTGCACAACATTCATATCACTTACATCGGTGTGTATAAGTTCCAAGGGTTCAGAACTTTATTTTATAGGATGAAATGATGTTCTGTTCATTTTCGCTTCAACACATGCTTCACATTTATGTTGGTTATTAATTGTAAGTTTAGGTATAAGGTTCATGTTAATTAATTTACGCATTGTATCATAATTAACATGCCTTAACCTACCATGCCATATATATTTTGACTCAATAAGCAGAAGATGTAGTCTTATTATTATTAGCACTGTGTCGATTGAAAGTCATTACATTGAACTTGAAAAAACCCTCAGTGAGGTATCATTTTCCTACATATATATCAATTTTGGTCCATACAAACTTGTCAAAAATAAATACAAGCTTAAAGCTGTTCTTGCTAAAGAGTGGACCCGAAACCAAGTTCTTTCGCATATCAAGAAGATGCAAAACATTCTTTAATGTAAGCTCTTTCCCAAATGTCATCTTCAGAACCATTGTGCCTTGTCCAACCACTCTGGAGGTAGACGAGTTTCCTATAGTCAGATGATCGCCACAATCGACTTTCTGATATGAGGAAAACATTTTGCTATTAGCACAAATATGATGAGCAGCCCCCGTATCTACCCACCATTCACTCAGGTTCTCAACCAAGTTGGCTTCAGTTACAATTGCTGAGAGGTTCAACTTTGAAATCTCATCAATTAATAGCTCATCTTCAGTGACATGGGCCTCATTTTTCTTTTTCTTGCCTTTGTCATGAGACTTTTTATTTCTACAGTCTTTTGCTAAGTGATCGTTTTCCCCACAGACGTAGCACTTCCTCATGATTTTTTTGTTTGCTTTGGAAGAATCAGTTTTACTGTTCTTCTCTTTCTGCTACCATTTCCACATTTGTCGATGTTGGCCTTAGACTGCATAGTCTTGTAGCTAGCCTTCTCAAACTTTCATTGCCCTATTCAATTTGAAACCGAGCTCATAGGCTTTCAAGACTCATCTGCTTCTTCTTGTATTTCAAATAACTCCTGAAGTCCTTCCATGATGGAGGCAACTTCTCAATAATTATGGCAACTTGAAACGTCTCGCAGAGTTTCATTCCTTCATCCAATATTTCATGAATGATCAATTGTAGTTCACACAACTGAGATATTATCGTCATTAAATCTACCATTTTGTAGTCCAAGAACCTACCCATGATAAATTTCTTTTCTCCTGCATCATCTGTTTTGTATTTCTTCTCAAGAGATTCCCATAGAATCTTTACAGAAGTCATCCATTGGTGTACATTGTACAAGGTATTGTCAATTCCTCCCAAGAGGTAGTTCTTGAATAAGAAGTCGTCTTGAAATAGTACCTCAACTCGCAGTTGCTTAGCTGTTTATGCTTCTCCCTTCTTAAGACCCAGATGAGCATCCTTAAGATACTGTTAGGTAGAACAATATTATACTCTACCACTACTTGAAGTTTGCTCTACTAAACTCATTTGGTGTCTCTCCATAAGCGACATGTATTGTGATATTTCCACTAGTCATGTGTAACTGTAAATTATACACAAGACAAATCACACAAAGATCAACTTTATGATTATGTTTATATGTTACACTAAAAATCTACTTGTTATTATTTTGGATAGTACCAAATAATACAAGTCCTTGAATTTGTGACTAAAATTTCTTATGATATGTGAATAAATTTTTTTTTCATAGGACGAATGAGGTCTGATATAACCACTTAAATCCTTGCCCACTTAGGCACTTATCTCATTGGTGATAGAATTTCCTTAATCATTTTCTCAATAGAAAATCTTAACCATTCAATCTTTAGTGTTACACTTTAAATCTCAACGAGAAGTACAATATTTTTTAAATATATGTATATATATAAATTCAATCAAGCTTTGATGGAATTACTTGTGTATAACTATATTTTTAACTCTCAATCAAGTATGCAACAAACAATCAATAAACTAGATTAAATAATCTCAACTTTATCACATAATCAACTAGGTGTATGCAAGCGATAATTGAACACCATAATATTAACTAAAACCTATACTACCAAGTTTACAAAAGTTCAATATATGATTTTACTAAGTTAATATTACTCTATGCATATATTCAACTTGTATCTATAATACCAAATTTGCATAATCGAAATTTGCATTATATATGATAATTATCAAACTAATATATATTTTATGAAATTTGTAAATTAATAGATTAATCTAAGTTTATGTTACTATTCCAAATCTGAAAAAAATTTCAGTTATGACTTGCGTTAGTATCACGTTCGTTCATTCGTTCGAACGAATCTTTTCAGAGAGTTCACGTTTGAGTAGCGTTTGAAAACGTGTTCGAACGAACCTTTTCAGAGGACTTGCGTTGGAGAGACGTTCGTCACGACATTCGAACAAAAAAACAGAACATTGAGTTTTTTCTTATGCGTTCGTCGAGCGTTCGAACATCCTTATGTATTTTTCATGCACAAGATATATTTTCCAGAGAAAACAAGAATAATATATGCAAAATCAGAGTTAACAATACATGTAAGTTAATAAGTTCTTAAGATTGTTGGACGGATGTGTATTAATCATTTTATAACATGCATTATTGAATCAAAATTATTAAATAGAAATCATACAAATTAAAAATTGAACACAAAGTCAAGTGTTAGAAAAACCTGAAAATGTATTATAAAAGATGATGAATTTGAACTAAGTTGAGAAACTCTATGTCCATAAGAACTTATTAACCCCACATCGGCTACAGATTTCTTATGGTTAACATTCTCCTTGAAATTCCCTACAAGCACTAGCGACAAACAAACTCTATATACCCAAGAGGGGGTGAAATGGGTTATGGCTAAAATATGCGAAAATAAAAATATTTGCTGATTTTAAGTTAATTTACCAATTAAGCTTAAGGTTAATTTTCTCTATTGGATTAAATTACCTATATGCAAGTTTCTAATCAATAAGCATGTAATAAATAAAACTTGCAATATGTAAAGAGTTTAAGGGATAGAGAAAATGACACCGAGATTTATAGTGGTTCGGCCAACAATGCTTATGTCCACTCCCCCAAGCCGCGCTTGAAGCTTTTCACTAATAACGAGTTTCCATAGCTCACTCGCAACCAAGAGTTTTACGCAAGGTGCACTCCGAACCTTTATACTTTGAGTTTTCTACATAGGCTCACTCGAAAACCTTTACAATTACCCAAACAATGGGATTTCACAAACCACAAGTGTTTTGTATAAAGAAGTTGCAAAACACACTTGGGCACTCATAATGATAAAGAAGATTGTGTGAGTTGGTTACCCAAGTGATCTAAGCTCACTATAAGTGTATAAGAAGGTGTAGTGTGTGAGAGCTTGATGTGTGAGTGTATATGATTATGAAGGTTTATCAACACTATTGTTTTTGCTTTATGAGATGATATGAAGGTTCTCTATTATGTCTCATGTAAGGCAAAAATGAATTGAGGCTTCAATTTATAGAAAAATGAAAGCAAGCCCCAATAGCTCTTCCTGAGACCGGTATGCCGGTCTCTGATACCGGTATGCCGGTCTCCAATGGATTTATGACTATTTGGAGAAACTAGCCGTTAGACCGGTATTGACACCGGTATGGTAACCGGTATAGTGACCAGTTTGGTCCTTGTCGGTTCCAGTATGTGTGTATAATGAAAAGCTAGACCGGTATAGTCACCGGTATGATGACCAGTTTAGGTTATGCCAGTTCCAGTAAGGGAACTAGCCATTAGGCTCACCTGTATATGACCGGTATGGAGACCAGTTTGGTGTGTGCCGGTTTCAGTAGGCATGCAATCCATAGATTCACCGGTATGGTGACCGATATGAGACCGGTAAGGTCCGTGTCGGTTCTAGTGAGCATGCAAAACTCACAATCTCACCGGTATGGACACCATTAAGGGACCGGTATGCCGGTCTCTGTACCAAAAATGAAAATATGAAGGTTTTAATGCATTTTGTACATGAACCTAATGCATCTAAGTGAATATGCATATTTCATATAAGCTTAGGCACTTTAATATTCAAATCACATTACAATTAGAGCCCTAAGCTAAGACTTCATATAAAATCTTCATTGTATGCAAGTCTTCACATTCTTCACTCTTCACCATCATATGCTTCGATATTTTTCGTATTGTCTCGCATTTGCGCGTTGATGAGTGATAATTATATCACTATTTCTCACTCATTTGACCTATTATTTTGTATAGTTTCTTGAATTTTGTGAATGTTTTGATGTGTTTTATTGTTATTTTTGCAGATAAATAAAGTTTGGGAAGCATTGGAAGCAATTTGGGGCCAAACTAGACAAAAAAAAATGACGCAAAAGGGCATTTTGGTAATTTGCCGCGTCGCGACGTCTAATGTGCGCCGCATTCTACTAACCTACGCCGTGGACACGTGTCAAAATCTGAGAAATTTGACTTGCTAACGTGCGCCGTGCCACTTGTCATCATCACAGAAGATCTGCTAACATGCACTGTATCACGTGTCACAATCATATGGTGCCGACACTCCGCGTGACACATGTCATCTCTTGAATGGACCGAATCATTCGCGAATCAACATCTGCCACGTGTCAACATGTCATTGGATAGATCTTACCGCGTGCCACGTGATTATTAATAATATTTAAATTATGAATTTTTATTTTTAGTTTTTATTACAACATTTTATTTATTTACTTTTATGTTTTGTAGTTAAAATTCCGCTGGGGTAAAAGGTGAAACATTTAATATAATTATCTAGGTTAATCTCACTTAATTATAATATTTAAATAATAATTTAACCGGATTAATTAATGGCAAACTTTATTACCGCCTATATGGCTGGTCTAAATATAAATTACTTTACCGCCTATATGGCTGGTCTTTATGTGACAGATAATTACCGCCTATATGGCTGGTGTAGTTGGACTAAATGGATTACCGCCTATATGGCTGGTTTTAAATGTTTAACACGCGTCGAAGACTTCACTCTCGTTGCATCATCATAATCCATTATGGGATTGTGTCGCTAACAATCTCCCATTTTTTGATGATGGCAACCCCTTAAAACTTGTGAGCTTCTTGATGATTTTGCTCCCCCTCAATAATATCTCCTCCTCAATGTGTGATTGTCTTCAAAATAACTCTATAAGACTTAGACAAACACATTAGTACAATTACTCCCCCTTAATCCAAGGGAAAGGGTAAAACAAGTTTTAATCTCATTTCTAATGATTTCTCCCCCTTTGACATTATAAAAAAGTGGAGAAGCAAAATTTTAATTTTAAATGAGATACCAATTAAATATGTGCATTAAATAATGATACCAAAATTTAAAAATATGCACATTTGGCATTTCCCCATTTTTGCCATAAGATGTAGAAATCATGCATAATGTAATTCTAAAAAATTTATACCATGATTATCAATTTGAACAATTATTAATGCATTTCAATTATTTCTTCCCATAATTATGATTCCAATTATTAATGCTTTTCATTATACCAATGGGAAATTATGTTGATGTACATGCATTTCATGATATCAACCTAAAATTTATGTCAACATATATGCATTTCATTTTCATTCAAAATATGTTAAATGGCAAAGGCGTATCTAATGCAAATCAATCAAGTGATCGCATATATGTCATTTAACTCAATAAATTCAATGTCATACTTATTGATACAAAATAGGGTTTAAATATATGATTAAGGCATTTAATGATATCAAATGAACAATTGATACCAATAGAAGTTTGATTCAATTGCCTAATCACTTGTATGCTTCAAAATATATTAACCAATTTGAAATAAGCATACAAATACAATTTGGAGGAAACGGTACCAATATTTCTGTGAATACGGAGTTTACCTTTAACCGTTGTCATTCCTCATCTCTTTGACCCTTTGGGATCAATTTGCAATTCTCTTTAATGATCCTTCCCAAAGCTCCCCCTACAAGATTGTCAATTGCATTTTGGTACCCAACCTTTCTTGGGTACATTGGGGTTAAACTTGATTCCTTGAGGAATCCATGCATTTTTAATCACATTTTTGTTCATGCATTCAAATATTTTGTGTCCCTTTTTATTGCAAGCATACCATGTGATATTTTCATTGATAGCAATATTAGTATGGGAGTCGGATGCCTTAATAAAATAATTTTTCAAAAATTTTCGTTTAATATATGGCCTATATCATAATCCTTCTATTTTAAATGCACATTTTTGGGATCCAATTAGCATATTAAAATTGTTCTGTCCCAATGTGAATTTACTAACAATGTTTTGTAAATCTATAATCTTTTTGTTTAATAAAATATTTTCATTCAAGATAGATTCGCAATCACAGGTTTTTAAGCTAGATGGCATGTTAGATATGACATTTTCAAGTTTTAACTTTTTAACCTTTAAACATGTATTTTCATCATTTAAGCATGCTATTTCATTTTCATGTTTGGCCTTTAAGCATATAATCTCATTATCTAAAATATGAAATTTATCTATACAAGATGCGTGATCATTTTTAATTGATGAATGCTCATTTTTAACCAATTTTAATTTCTTCTTAAGCATATCACACAACTCATTTAAGCCATTAAAAGCATCAAGTAAATCATTATAATCTTGAGAGTTGTGTACCTCTTCTTCTTCGCTTTCAAAGAATAAATCCTTATCTTCGATAGCCATGAAAGCTATTGTTTTGTCTTTGACTTCTTCCTCATCGGATGAGCTGGAGTCGCTATCACTCCAAGTTGAAGTAGCTTTCAATGTCTTTTTCCTGGATTTTCCTTTCATTCTCTTCAATGGGCAATAGGTAGCTATATGACTGGGTTTATTACATTCATAGCAAACAATTTTCTTGTTCTTCTGCGGTCATTTTTCTTCTTTATTTTCATCCGTCTTTGATTTTCCCTTAAGTTTTATGGATTTGAGGAGCTTCTTGACCTTATTGGTTATTATTTCCAACTCATCATCACTATCATCTTCCCTTGAGCTTGAGTCATCTCTTCTTCTTGCTTTCAAGGCAAGATTTTTCCTTGTTCTCTTCTCATCTTCCTCATTTTGATCCATTTTTATCTCTACTTCATACTCGAGCAATTTACCGACCAAATCATCTAACTTTAATGTGTTCATGTCGTTTGCTTCTCTAATGGAGGATGTGTAGCTTATATATTCCTTAGGAAGTGATCTAAGGATTTTCTTCACTTGATCCGTTGGCCCAATGATTTTTCCCAAGGCACCCAAATGATTGATGATGATTGTGAATCTCAAAATCATGTGATCAATTTCTTCCCCGGATTTCATCTTGAAACTATCCAATTCGCACATAAACCGGTTGATCTTCGATTTCTTCACTTGGCTTGTGCCATCGTTGACCATTTCCAAATACTTCCACAAATAATATGCATTTCCACACTCCAGAAGCTTGTTTATTTGACTCCGATCAATAGCACAAAGGAGTTGGTTAAGTGCCTTAGCATTTTGTGAGACTTGTCTTAAATCCTCATTATCTCATTCTAAAGTTGGCTTTGGAATCTCAACGCCATTGTTATCCTTCTTCGTTGGCACTTTTGCACCCCGTGTAATTACCAAATAAGATGGCGGATCAACGGCTAGAAGGTAGTTCAACATCATCATTTTCCAATAGTTGTAATCGATTCTGGTGTAAAATGGAGGTCTAGTTCTTGAAAATCCTTCGGCAAGATTTGATGAGTTGCTTGTAGATGCCATGATCTATTCTCGGACGGTTAAGTCTTTGTTGAGAATACCTCGCTCTGATACCAACTGAAATTCCCTACAAGCACTAGCGACAAACAAACTTTATATACCCAAGTGGGGGGGGGGGTGAAATGGGTTATGGCTAAAATATGCGAAAATAAAAATATTTGCTGATTTTAAGTTAATTTACCAATTAAGCTTAAGGTTAATTTTCTCTATTGGATTAAATTACCTATATGCAAGTTTCTAATCAATAAGCACGTAATAAATAAAACTTGCAATATGTAAAGAGTTTAAGGGATAGAGAAAAGGACACCGAGATTTGTAGTGGTTCGGCCAACAATGCCAACGTCCACTCCCCCAAGCCGCGCTTGAAGCTTTTCACTAATAACGAGTTTCCGTGGATCACTCGCAACCAAGAGTTTTACTTAAGGTGCACACCGAACCCTTACACTTTGAGTTTTCTACGTAGGCTCACTCGAAAACCTTTACAATTACCCAAATAATGGGATTTCACAAACCGCAAGTGTTTTGTATAAAGAAGTTGTAAAACACACTTGGGCACTCACAATGATAAAGAAGATTGTGTGAGTTGGTTACCCAAGTGATCTAAGCTCACCAAAAGTGTATAAGAAGATGTAGTGTGTGTGAGTGTATATGATTATGAAGGTTTATCAACACTCTTGTTTTTTTTCTATGAGATGATATGAAGGTTCTCTATTATATCTCATGTAAGGCAAAAACGAATTGGGGCTTCAATTTATAGAAAAATGAAAGCAAGCAACAACAGCTCTTTCTGAGACCGGTATTCCGGTCTCTGACACCGGTATGCCGATCTCCAATAGATTTATTGTTAGGTTTGGTGCTCGGAGTGCCCATCTGAATCGTATTTATGTCTGATTCATGAATATGAACAATACATTTTTCCATAATAATACTTATTTAATGGTAGCACCACTTGTCTTTTATATACATATTCGATCTAATTACGATTAGATGTCTAATTATGATTAGATTGAAACTAAATCTGATTTAGTGATACGAACCCCTAGGATTTACAATGTAGTGCGCAATTACAACGTAGTTTGTAATTGACATTGGGAAGCGTCACTATAAGTTGTATATCTTTAAATAAAGTTCATGGTCAAGATTTACTAACACGGGTCGGTTAGTAAAATCTGTTGAGACCAGTACATGTCGTATATCAAGACTTGGTCTGATGGTTTATCCCAATGAACCATGAGTCTCGGGAGACTCGTATAGACATGTAGGTGTTTATTTGATAAACACTGAATGACTCACTGAAGATTTCCTAATAGATGGTACACCAACGTCGATAGGAATCTTCTCGAGTTGAGTGAGCATAGTGGTCATTCGACTTGAGGTACCACAATGGATATATGAGTTATCCTCCACACTTTGATGGCAGTCATGTCACCGATCTATTTAGATCAGACCTCCGCCTGTTCATTGGGTGTGGACTGATGCTCATGATATCAAGTGTGTATCAAGATAGAATCCGTCAGTCATGTATACAGGGCATAGATATCCTACACATGTTTGAGATCTAGTAAATCCATTGCCATGGTATAACTTCGGAAGCGAGTTCCGAGTGTTATTTAGAGATCGTAAATTTAAAAGTCGATTATATTATAAGATAAGGATTTGACGTTCTTATCTATATCACATGTATAATATGGATAGCCCCGTAACAGAGGGATTATACATATGCAATGACCTCGACTTGCATAGTTTAGCGAGATTATCCATGGTCGTCATAATTCATGAGTGGGTGAATTATGGACACGAAATTGGATTTCTTGACGGATAAACCTAAACTTAGAGAGTGCCACTATATAAAGTGTACCTGTTGAGCACTTGGGCAACGCTTTATGAATAATATAGATTATTCATAATACTTCACCGAATTAAATGAGTTAATTTGTTATAGCGGGCATACTTGTTGTTGCCTACCTTTTGAGTGCTAGGTGAGCTCTTGAGGGCCATGAGTATTTGATACACCTTGTGTATATGATACCGTGGATTGGCACTAGAGCAAGTGGGAGAAATTTTTAGGGTTGATGCTCGGAGTGCCAATCCAGATCGTATTTATGTCTGATTCATGAATACGAACAATGCCTTTTTCCATAATAATACTTATTTAATGGTAGCACCTCTAGTATTTATATACATATTCGATCTAATTACGATTAGATGTCTAATTATGATTGGATTGAAACTAAATCTGATTTAGTGATACCTGTATATTAGACAAAGACCCTAGGATTTACAATGTAGTGCGCAATTACAACGTAGTTTGTAATTGACATTGGGAAGCGTCACTATAAGTTGTATATCCTTAAATAAAGTTCATGGTCAAGATTTACTAACACAGGTCGGTTATTAAAATCCGCTGAGACCAGTACATGTCATATATCGAGACTTGGTATGATGGTTTATCCCAATGAACCATGAGTCTCGGGAGACTCGTAAAGACATGTAGGTGTTTATTTGATAAACACTGAACGACTCACTGAAGATTTCTTAATAGATGGTACACCAACGTCGATAGGAATCTTCTCGAGTTGAGCGAGCATAGTGGTCATTCGACTTGAGATACCACATTGGATATATGAGTTATCCTCTACACTTTGATGGCAGTCACGTCACTGATCTATTTAGATCAGACCTCCGTCTGTTCGTTGGGTGTGGACTGATGCTCATGATATCCAGTGCGTATCAAGATAGAATTCGTCAGTCCTATGTACAAGACATAGATATACTACACATGTTTGTGATCTAGTAAATCCATGGCAGTGGTATAACTTCGGAAGCGAGTTCCGAGTGTTATTTAGAGATCGTAAATTTAAAAGTCGACTATATTATACGATAATGATTTGACGTTCTTATCTATATCACATGTATAATATGGATAGCCTGTGACAGAGGGATTATACATATGCAATGACCTCGACTTGCATAGTTTAGCAAGATTATCCATGGTCGTCATAATTCATGAGTGGGTGAATTATGGACATGAAATTGGATTTCGTGACGGATAAACCTAAACTTAGAGAGTGTCACTATATGAAGTGTACTCGTTGAGCATTTGGGCAACGAGTTATGAATAATATAGATTATTCATAATACTTCACCGAATTAAATGAGTTAATTTGAGTCGTTTAAACAGTTAAACGAAAATACATGCATTAGAGGCATTTCAGTCAATTGATAATTAATGTGTATTTGTATTTGATACAAGATTTGATTTGATACATATTAATTAATTATCAAATGAGACTTTGACACATGCCATTAATATATGTATTTTTTATTTAATGTAAATAAAAATACATATATAAACAATCGCATTAATTAATTATTTAGATATTTAAATATTAAATATCTAGATAATTAAATTATTTCAATATTACATAAATGTTATGCAATATGTTTGATTATTATTGGTTACATGTGGCATGATTTTATTAAGCTTAAAGTTTAGAAATTGGATTTGTTAACTTAAAGCTTATTTTCATTATTTAATTAGATTAATTGACCAAATGACAAAAATACCCCTCTTTTAATCCATAAGTCGGTTTTGGCTTGTATTTAAAGTGGAAAATTTTTGTTTTCTCTTTTCAAGTAAGTCATGGCCGAAACCCATCTCAAAGAAAGCACCCAAAAAATTTCTTGAAGAATCAAGGAAGAAAATCAAGAAAAAATTTAAGGATTTTAGTAGATTTGGAGGTAATCTTCATAACTCTTAAACTTAGAAATTTTGTTTCTTGTTCTTGAGTATCTAGACATGTTCTAGGTTTTCTTATTTTCTTATATTTTGGGGCTTTTTGATTCGGAGGCTAATTGCATGTGTGAAGTTAGATTGGATAATATTATTGTAATATTAGTTCAATTTTGTCATTTGATGACTTGTTTCCATTCTAGAGTGTTATGAACACTCTTGTAACTCCTAGAATTATTCTTGGGTTCTTCATTTATGGTGACTTTGGATGCTGTAACAATTAATATGATTAATGTTGAGAAAATTGGATTTAAAACATGAAAAATGATATTTTTGTTACAAAAATCAGATTTGGAAATTCTGTGGTTTTGGTGATGAAAATTATGTTGTATAAATGTATTGGATGTGTTTTGGGCATTGGAACAATTTCCAGAAATTGTTTTGGAGTTGAAATATGCGAAAACGGCGAAAAATGGCGTTACCGGGTGAGTTTCGGGCTTATCGGGTGTCTGCTGTCCAAACAGTAAATTGGTCACTGTTTGGGCAGCCCATGAACTTCCCAAGCACTATTGGAGCTGACTGGGCAGCCCCCATGTGTGTTGGTTGGTCGGTTCGGACAAAAACGTGTTTTATGCCATTTTACGGAAAAACGTTTTCGTAAACGTTTCGCGATGTTTCTTAACTATTTATGTCATTATTTGATATCAAAAAAATATATTTAGGTGAAATATGAATAAATTATTCATATTGGATATTGAATAATTTATTCGGTAATTTAAAAAAAATTTAAAATTACGATTTCACCCGAACCGCGCGCTTTCGCTGCGCCCGCACCAAAACCCTAACAAAAATGGTATTAGAGCAGGTATGATCCTTCATCCATTATATTTTACAAGCTTGATATATGATGTATAATCCAATTTTTATGTTTGCACATGCATGTAATCTATATGTTTATTGACTTTTAGTTCTACGCTAACGGGAAACGTAACAAAAATTTAATGGTTAAGTTAAGTTTTGTTTTCTAAGGTATAATTGAATTGTTTAGAAAATTATCTAGATTATATTCTGGATTTGATGTAGAGTAATGCTTTCTTAAGGAATATCCCCGCTTAAATAAGGCAGTAAAGTGACATGTATTGGATGCATTTTCTTGGTTCGTCTTGTCAATACGGTTTATGGGTATCATTCTATAGCTGCAAGCGCATCCGAAAAGTGCCAAAGCAGTGAGGGTGTAGTAGATAGAATTTTATCCATGACAGATGTATATTTGATACTAGACAATTGAAATGAAAGTGGAAATCTTGAACGTGCCAAAGCTGTCAGGACTACATCGGTAGCTTGAGTTTGTCATTGGCAAGTGAAGCCTTGATACACCTCCTTGTGAACGTGTCAAAGCTGTCATAACGAGAAACGGTCAGGACCAAAATCAGGAATCACAGTGAGTGTGATCGACAATGAGTTGTCTACCTAATGAATATACATAGGCGAGATCGTGCCAAAGCTGTGAGTCGAAATATAGTCATGTGGTCCACTTCTCACTATGGAATTTGATTTAATTATTGAATTCCCATTTTCCGTTGGAGATTACGGTATTACGTAAAGTAGTGGGACATTGCTGGGTTAAAAATCCATAACTAAAGCAGTGTGTATATTATGAAATTGCCGCTTGGTTGTTTCCTTATTCTATATTGTTAATAGAATTAAACTTCCAATCCTCTGCATGCATATTATTTGAATATGTTTTCTGACTTTACTTATGGTTGCGTTTCTAGAATAGATTCTAGAATGTAAATAGACTTGGATATTGTTAGATTAGTCAAAACCATCGGGAACAATTGTTCTGATTTTCTTGAAAATCAAGATGGTTATGACTTAGTTACTATGTCACGATAAATAATCTAAATAGATATCTGTTTTAGGATATAATAGTCTAGAGAGAATGGTTTCTTTTGTAGTAAGAATTGACCTGAATTAGTTCATGTCTAGAGATTCTTGACTGGCATTAAGAAAACTCCATTAGGTATTTTTTTATCTTATAATGACGTTTCTTGGCTTTAGTGAGTTTTAGAAGTCGTATGTTTGATACAGTTTGCTAATCAATTATTTGCAATTGTTTTGAATATTGAAGGCAAATTATAAAGCTAAAGAAAGATATGTGTATAGTTGTGTATAGAGAATATCGATTCTCACAATACGACACTGTAGTATTGGATATCAGATCTCCCTCATCGAGTTATTTAAAATAATGTTTAATGATTGTTTGATATTTGATATCAGAACTTGTGACTATTGGATAGTTACTTGTTCTTTATAACAATTGTTATATATTTTAATATGACTAGTGTGTCATTGATGAGAGATAAACATTAAGAAAAATATTCGATTAACTAAATAACTTAGAACAGTGCTTTATGAGATTTTATCACATAAACATTAGATGCTTATTCCGTATGGTAAAGGATGGTCTGATACAATATCACACATATATCCTTATCCATTTAATGAATATTGTATTCAGGAATGTGATTAAATCTCATTTAACCAATGATCTTCATTGGACCACAGATTTATTAAACTAATACATTAGATGTATGTAGTTTTAATGAATTAGAAATTGCTTGGATAGTTTTCTTTAATTCGTAACTTTGTTAATGAGTTGTCATGACTTAGTTGCGTGTTTCTAAAAGAATATATATTGAACGTCTTGAATGTGTTCGAGAATTTCAATATGTTTCTGATGAAACGTGGATAGAATATTTTGAATGGTTCAAAGATATTCTATTTGAAGTGTTGAAAACTATATTTTTTTAAAATTCATCGTGAGTCTTTGAATTGTTCAAGGATGTTTGATATGATCAAACATATGAATTTCTGGCATTTAGTTCTAAAGTTATTTAATGAATGTGATTCTTACTCAATATGATTCTTCTATGATCACGATTCCATCGTGATGGAATTGGTCATGGGAGAAATCTAATCTTATTGATTTGATTCGTTTGATATTGAGTGTTACCGAATTAGTTTCAATACTCTTGGGGATGCTCCAGTAACACACTAATTTATCATTTAATAATGTTCCATTAGTTTCTACAGTTACGTATATGATATGTATAGGTAGAAAATTCGAATCTTAAAGGTTTGAGATTTGAATCTTTCTTTTGTATAATGGTTAATAATTGAAAAGTACTTGCACCTTGTAGGTACAAGTAAAAGTTTATCATTTATCTATTTAATAGAATATTTTATTCTATTTGATAGAATCTTTTCTACGATCCTGAATAATAGAATTATTTTATTACTTGGTGTGTAACATTAGATGTTGACAATTGTAGAAAATACTTGACTTAATAAGTCAATTGTGAGAATGATAACTATAAATGGAACTACGTAATTAATAAGATGAAAAGGCCCTTAGAGAGCTTCCATATAAGTATAATAAGATGTCAGAATCATTTAAAAAGTATTTGATACTTAGTAGTTCTGCTGTTTTCTTATTGAAGAAAATTATCCTATAGTAGTTCGTTTGTTTTCTTATTGAAGAAAATTATCCTATAACTTATAGTGGGAGCGATATTTGATATCGATTTCGGAAGTTAGCATTAAACCATAGATCTAAGATTGTTTATAGCTTACTACGATCAAGTTCGGAACTTGATTGAGCTTTCGTTATGAATCGTTCATAAAATTTGAAAATTGTTTGCACATCAAAAGAAAAGTGAGTCTATTAAAGGGTTGACCTTTATAGTATGACAGTGAGAAATGTTATACTCAACAATCTATTGTAGATTATGAGAAAACTTGTCTCTAGTCGCACTAATTGAACAATTAAGAATCCGTTGGTTAATGTTGATATTAAACTATGTATTTTGGCTAAAGAATGCAAAATGGAATTCCTGAATGGTTTCTTCAAATAAGAGATCCATTGTGGTTTCTTTATTTGAAGAGTTCATTCTAGAATGGCCCTGAAGTTTGTATTCTGCTAAGATCACAGTTTGATATACTAGCTTATACAGGCTACTGTAGACTGAGGTAATCTTTTCGAAAATCTGAGTTCTCTAATTTTGATATAGTAGATTGTCTAATTTTATCAAAGCATAGAGAATACATATTTGATAGTAGGGTCAGTGGGAGCGTACAAATTTATTTCTAGTGTTATATATTCTAACGACATTATTATTATTAATGTAATAATGAGATGTTTGTAAGGTAAAACATTTACCTAAGTCTTTTTTTCTCCGTGAAAGCAGTGAGAGTAGTCTCTGTTATATTTTATATAAAGTTTCATATACGATATAAAACTAAGAGACTTGTGAGATACTCTCATTAGTCGTGCATTAGATATGATCTAACAAAGGACACATCAAAATTATCTGTGTGACAGTTAGTATAACTGTTTCACAGTTAGTGTGTCTTTCATATATAATATTCATCTTTCGTAAAGGATGGTTCCTTTATTGAAAGAGAAATTGGTTAGAATGTCTAATCAATCTTATGCTTTATAGGATGATGGCATGATGAATATTATATTATGTATGATTAAAGATATCAATTTAATTGTAATTTTTACTAGTTATTTTGATATGTTGTAGACCATAGGATGTGTCTTGAAACATGTTCTTTGTTATCTTTAAGATATTAAGAACAAGTTTCTTATTCATGGAGATATAATCCGCAACCATTAGGGTTAGATTAGTTTTGAGTCTAATTATGACGTTAAAAATGGTCTATATCAACAGTCAGAAAGTCAGGAAAGATGTAGTGGGATGGTCAAGGTTGTTCTACTGAATCAGTAGAATTAGTTGTAACTTATAAGTATTGACTTATGAAGTTGCATAATGACCTTATAGATTAAAAGTTTTGATATTAGTATTGTGTTTGCGGTTGTCTACATAGTATTTTGGATTGATCTCTAATACATAGACAACTTAATAGCTATAGCACAATATTGATATTGAATCGGAGTCATATTGATGTAGAACTTGGGTTCTACAAAATATGAATGATGATGGTTAAAGTAAACGATTGGGTTTGTTTGACAAACTCAATTTATTATAGCGGGCTTACTTGTTGTTGCCTACCTTTTGAGTGCTAGGTGAGCTCTTGAGGGCCATTAGTATGTGATACACATTGAGATGTGTATATGATACCGTGGATTGGCACTAGAGCAAGTGGGAGAAATTGTTAGGGTTGATGCTCGGAGTGCCAATCCGGATCGTATTTATGTCCGATTCATGTATACGAACAATGCCTTTTTCCATAATAATACTTATTTAATGGTAGCAACTCTTGTCTTTTATATACATATTCGATCTAATTATGATTAGATGTCTAATTATGATTGGATTGAAACTAAATCTGATTTAGTGATATGTGTATATTAGACAAAGACCCTAGGATTTACAATGTAGTGCGCAATCACAACGTAGTTTGTAATTGACATTGGGAAGCGTCAATATAAGTTGTATATCCTTAAATAAAGTTCATGGTCAAGATTTACTAACACGGGTCGGTTAGTAAAATCTGCTGAGACCAGTACATGTCGTATATCGAAACTTGGTCTGATGGTTTATCCCAATGAACCATGAGTCTCGAGAGACTCGTATAGTCATGTAGGTGTTTATTTGATAAACACTGAACGACTCACTGAAGATTTCCTAATAGATGGTACACCAACGTCAATAGGAATCTTCTCGAGTTGAGCGAGCATAGTGGTCCTTCGACTTGAGATACCACATTGGATATATGAGTTATCCTCCACACTTTGATGGCAGTCACGTCACCGATCTATTTAGATCAGACCTTCGCCAGTTCGTTGGGTGATGACTGATGCTCATGATATCCAGTGTGTATCAAGATAGAATCTGTCAGTCATGTGTACAGGGTATAGGTATCCTACATGTGTTTACGATCTAGTAAATCCATGGCCGTGGTATAACTTCGGAAGTGAGTTTCGAGTGTTATTTAGAGATTGTAAATTTAAAACTCGACTATATTATACGATAGAATTTGACATTCTTATCTATATCACAGGTATAATATGGATAGCCTGTGACAGAAGGATTATACGTATTCAATGACATCAACTTGCATAGTTTAGCGAGATTATCAGTAGTCGTCATAATTCATGAGTGGGTGAATTATGGACACGAAATTGGATTCGTGACAGATAAACCTAAACTTAGAGAGTGCCACTATATGAAGTGTACTCGTTGAGCATTTGGGCAACAAGTTATGAATAATATAGATTATTCATAATACTTCACCTGAATTAAATGAGTTAATTTGATTCGTTTAAACAGTTAAACGAAAATACATGCATTAAAGGCATTTCAGTCAATTGATAATTAATGTGTATTATGTATTTGATACAAGATTTGATTTGATACATATTAATTAATTTCAAATGAGACTTTGACACATGCCATTAATATATGTATTTTTTATTTAATGTAAATAAAAATACATATATAAACAATCGCATTAATTAATTATTTAAATATTTAAATATTAAATATCTAGATAATTAAATTATTCAATATTACATAAATGTTATGCAATATGTTTGATTATTATTGGTTACATGTGGCATGATTTTATTAAGCTTAAAGTTTAGAAATTGGATTTTTAACTTAAGCTTATTTTCATTATTTAATTAGATTAATTGACCAATGATAAAATACCCTCTTTTTAATCCATAAGTCGGTTTTGGCTTGTATTTAAAGTGGAAAATTTTTGTTTTCTCTTTTCAAAAGTAAGTCATGGCCGAAACCCATCTCAAAGAAAGCACCCAAAATTTTTCTTGAAGAATCAAGGAAGAAATCAAGAAAAATTTAAGGATTTTAGTAGATTTGGAGGTAATCTTCATAACTCTTAACTTAGAAATTTTTTTTTCTTGTTCTTGAGTATCTAGACATGTTCTAGGGTTTTACTTTCTTATATTTTGGGGCTTTTGATTTGGAGGCTAGTTGCATGTGTGAAGTTAGATTGGATAATATTATTGTAATATTAGTTCAATTTTGTCATTTGATGACTTGTTTCCATTCTAGAGTGTTATGACCACTCTTGTAACTCCTAGAATTATTCTTGGGTTCTTCATTTATGGTGACTTTGGATGTTGTAACAATTAATATGATTAATGTTGAGAAAATTGATTTAAAACATGAAAAATGATATTTTTGTTACAAAAATCAGATTTGGAAATTCTGTGGTTTTGGTGATGAAATTATGTTGTATAAATGTATTGGATGTGTTTTGGGCATTGGAACAATTTCCGAAATTGTTTTGGAGTTGAAATATGCGAAAACGGCGAAAAATGGCGTTACCGGGGTGAGTTTCGGGCTTATCGGGTGTCTGCTGTCCAAACAGTAAATTGGTCACTGTTTGGGCAGCCCATGAACTTCCCAAGCACTATTGGAGCTGAACTGGGCAGCCCCCATGTGTGTTGGTTGGTCGGTTCGGACAAAAACGTGTTTTATGCCATTTACGGAAAAAACGTTTTCGTAAACGTTTCGCGATGTTTCTTAACTATTTATGTCATTATTTGATATCAAAAAATATATTTAGGTGAAATATGAATAAATTATTCATATTGGATATTGAATAATTTATTCGGTAATTTAAAAAAATTTAAAATTACGATTTCACCCGAACCGCGCGCTTTCGCTGCGCCCGCCACCAAAACCCTAACAAAAATGGTATTAGAGCAGGTCTGATCCTTCATCCATTATATTTTACAAGCTTGATATATGATGTATAATCCAATTTTTATGTTTGCACATGCATGTAATCTAGATGTTTATTGACTTTTAGTTCTACGCTAACGGGAAACGTAACGAAAATTTAATGGTTAAGTTAAGTTATGTTTTCTAAGGTATAATTGAATTGTTTAGAAATTTATCTAGATTATATTTTGCATTTGATGTAGAGTAATGCTTTCTTAAGGAATATCCCCGCTTAAATAAGGCAGTAAAGTGACATGTATTGGATGCATTTTCTTGGTTCGTCTTGTCAATACGGTTTATGGGTATCATTCTATAGCTGCATCCGAGAAAGTGCCAAAGCAGTGAGGGTGTAGTTGATAGAATTTTATCCATGACAGATGTATATTTGATACTAGACAAATTGAAATGAAAGTGGAAATCTTGAACGTGCCAAAGCTGTCAGGACTACATCGGTAGCTTGAGTTTGTCATTGGCAAGTGAAGCCTTGATACACCTCCTTGTGAACGTGTCAAAGCTGTCATAACGAGAAACGGTCAGGACCAAAATCAGGAGTCACAGTGAGTGTGATCGACAATGAGTTGTCTACCTAATGAATATACATAGGCGAGATCGTGCCAAAGCTGTGAGTCGAAATATAGTCATGTGGTCCACTTCTCACTATGGAATTTGATTTAATTATTGAATTCCCATTTTCCGTTGGAGATTACGGTATTACGTAAAGTAGTGGGAGACATTGCTGGGTTAAAAATCCATAACTAAAGCAGTGTGTAATATTATGAAAATTGCCGCTTGTTTGTTTTCCTTTATTCTATATTGTTAATAGAATTAAACTTCCAATCCTCTGCATGCATATTATTTGAATATGTTTTCTGACTTTACTTATGGTTGCGTATTTCTAGAATAGATTCTCGAATGTAAATAGACTTGGATATTGTTAGATTAGTCAAAACCATCGGGAACAATTGTTCTGATTTTCTTGAAAATCAAGATGGTTACTGACTTAGTTACTATGTCACGATAAATAATCTAAATAGATATCTGTTTTAGGATATAATAGTCTAGAGAGAATGGTTTCTTTTGTAGTAAGAATTGACCTGAATTAGTTCATGTCTAGAGATTCTTGACTGGCATTAAGAAAACTCCATTAGGTATTTGTTTATCTTATAATGACGTTTCTTGGCTTTAGTGAGTTTTAGAAGTCGCATGTTTGATACAGTTTGCTAATCAATTATTTGCAATTGTTTTGAATAGTTGAAGGCAAATTATAAAGCTAAAGAAAGGATATGTGTATAGTTGTGTATAGAGAATATCGATTCTCACAATACGATGACTGTAGCTATTGGATACCAGATCTCTGATCGAGTTATTTAAAATAATGTTTAATGATTGTTTTGATATTTGATATCAGAACTTGTGACTATTGGATAGTTACTTGTTCTTTATAAACAATTGTTATATATTTTAATATGACTAGTGGTGTCATTGATGAAGAGATAAACATTAAGAAAAATATTCGATTAACTAAATAACTTAGAACAGTGCTTTATGAGATTTTATCACATAAGCATTAGATGCTTATTCCGTATGGTAAAGGATGGTCTGATACAAGATCACAACATATATCCTTATTCCATTAATGAATATTGTATTCAGGATGTGATTAAATCTCATTTAACCAATGCTTCATTGGACCACAAATTTATTAAATAATACATTAGATGTATGTAGTTTAATGAATTAGAAATTGCCTAGGATAGTTTTTCTTTAATCGTAACTTTGTTAATGAGTTGTCATGACTTAGTTGCGTGTTTCTAAAAGAATATTGATGAGTGGTATTTCTATCACTATTTCCCACTCATTTAAACTAATATTTTGTATAGTTTCTTGAGTTTTGTGAACGTTTTGATGTATTTTGTGTTATTTTGCAGATAAATAAAGTTTTGAAAGCATTGGAGACATTTGGGGGCAAAATGGACAAAATTGGACAAAAAGGGCAAAATCGTCATTTCAGCGTCGCGACGCTGAAGCCTTGCGCGTCGCGACGCCCAGCATGCGCCGAATCTGCTAAAATGCGCCGGGTCCACAAATCAGAATCTGAGAAAAGTTTGACTTTGCTAACATGCGCCGTGCCACGTGTCAACATCCTACGGTGCCGACAGTCATCATCGCCACGTGTGCCACGTGTCATCCTACGTGTCGCCACGTCATCCGGTCAACCGAGTCAACGATCCATGTGTCATGCCCCATCATCAGCAACGTCAGCAAGTCAACCGAGTCAACATGCCACGTCACCATCAGCCAATCACAGCGCGACACGTGTCGAAATCTTATTCGTCTGACGGCCACCGCCCCACGTGTCGCCACGTCGCCTTCCACATCATCAGCGTGACGCAAGCAATGACGTCATGAACAGTTGACATGTCAGCGTGACGCAAGCAATGACGTCATGAACAGTGCCACGTCATCGGATAAGATACTCTGAGCCGACCAACCAGCGCGTGACACGTGTCGAACTGTACCCAGCGTCGCGACGCTAGTGCAATTTGGGCGTCGCGACGCTGGACCCTTACTCGAGCCTATAAATAGAGATCGAATTTTCAGTTTTCATTACACCTTTCTCTCTCTTTTCTTAGTTCTAAATTGAGAGCTTCTCTCTCTAGAATATTTTAGTTTAAGTTTTGTAAATATTTTTAATTACTTTTTAATAGTAATAGTAATTTTACTTTCTTACTTCTTACAATTTTTACTATTTACTATGTGTAGGTAACTTTTCACCGCTAAGGTAAAAAGGTAATTCTTTTACTATTGCTATTTAGATTAATCTCCCTAAAATATAATATATAAACTATTTATAACCGGACTTAATAAGGATACCGCCAGATTGGTCGGTTGGTTATTAAATAATTATTCCGCCTTTATGGCTGGTTTATTTTTGTTCCGCCTTTATGGCTGGTATATTTCTGTTCCGCCTTTATGGCTGGTTTAATAACAAATATTACCGCCTTTATGGCTGGTTGATAAAATTATCACAAGTATATATTATATTTTATGGGAGATTTCTAATTAGTATTTAGTAGAAGTTAATTCCTTTTTTCTTAGCATTTTATTTATTTTTCTGCATTTACTTTTAGTAATTTTTATCTTTGTTTTACTAGTCCTAACTATGTGTTGTAACTAAGTTAGTATACTAGGGTGTGATGATTTCTAATATCACCGTATTAAAAAAGGGTTAGATTATAGTTTGGGTAACTAAAAGAATTATTTGTTGAGTCATAACCTTAATGCCTTTTTATTAACTGATCACTAATAAAATTGATTAGATAAAACTTAAAATGAACTAGACATAGGGATTTTAAGTTTAAAGACATTATACTCAACAACCCACGATCTTCCTTAAGGATAGATAAACCTTTAATAGATTTCCTTACAGGATAGGAATATACCTGTCGGGCGGGGGTAGTCTTAATTGGAACTTAACCTTAATGAATCTAGGTAATTTAATTGACATAGACATATGGTTCAATTGGATTATACTAGGTATTTGTAAATGATCATTCGGAAGAGGCTTTTACATAATTTAGTGTTCCAGATTAATAATTCAATATTTACCCAACTATAATATAACTACTTCATCTTTTAATAGATATTAGAAAGATTCACAACCCTAGATCTTTGAGTCTTTTATTTTCCTTAGTATTTTCTTTTGTCTTTTATCTTTTTATTATTTAGCAAATCTACAAATCAAATCATTCAAGCAATCAATTCCCTTCTCCCTCAATTAGATATTTGTAAATAAATAGTATCAACAATTAATAACAATAGTAGGAATTAAGTCTCGTGGGATCGATATTTTATACTACTTGAACGATACGTGCGCTTGCGTTATACGTGTGTGTTTACGCCGGTCAAGTTTTTGGCGCCGTTGCCGAGGACTTATATTTCTTGAGTTATTAATTTTGAAGCTGTCTAATTTACTTATATCTATTTTCTTTATTTTATTTTGTAATTTTTATTTCTTTTGTTTTCAGGTGATTAAAAAATGGAACATTACTGGGAGATTGAAAGATTACGAGCGTTACAAGAAGATACACCCCAAATCTGGGAGCAACAGTCCGGTTTTCTGAGGCCTGTTGTCCAGCACAACAATTATCACTGGAATTCAGAATCAAGCAATTCTACATTTGCTCAACAGAAGGAAAATGAGAGATGTGTAATTTGTGATGGTAACCACCCGAGCGATCAATGTATTTACCTTTCAGAGTGGCAAAATTTTTGGAATCAACCAAGGTACGAAGAATCATCACATTTTCCATCTTATCCACCATCTTCCTTCGATTCTTATCAAGAACCAGAACCATCCGAGGAAGATCAATTGATTCACATGTTCAAAGAACAAGCAGTTCGATTTGATGCACAAATTCAGAGTAACGCAGGATCCATACAGAGAATGACAGATCAGATCAGACAATTAATAGAAAACCAGAGCTATATACCTCAAGAATCATTTTCAGATGAAGCCTCAGAGTACCAAACATTTCACGATGACACTTTAGCAAAAGAGGAGGCTGAGGAGAATCAATAACCAGAGGTATCAGTTCAGGAACCCGAACCGACAAAGTCTCGATTTGATTTCTATTATTCAGATTCTGACGAGGATGAAACTGAGCTGTTTGTACCAAATACATCAAAAATTGAGGATGGAATTCTGTATCCTCAAAATGAAGATCTTGGAGATTCCATTGCACAAATGTTTGATGAAGATCTACCTGAGCCAATCATTTCAACCAGATCAGAGGATGAAGACCTAAAATCTGACATTTCTTTTCATCATCAGGTTAACAATTTTGAAACACGTATTTCACAGATGACAGATGAAGAGCTGAATGCAGAAATTATCAAATACATCTGTGAAGAAAAGGTGGAGCAAGAAGCAAAACAAATGTTTGAACTTATTAAAGATCCAGAACATTCAGGAAAAACATCGCTGTTTTGGGGAGTACAATTTAAAGATATCAACCAGAAGCTTGACAGAATGGAACTTCCATTCCAAGTCAAGCACCATACGAGACCTCCTGACTTTCTTTCTTTCTTTTCAGGAACCAATGGAGCAACAAAGATAAAAAAGGTGGCACGAGCACTGAATGAGACAAAATTCTTTTTGCCACTTTACCGTTGGAAGAGACCCTTCAAAAGCAACGCTCACGGGATTGTCTTTGATAGGACATCCAAAACGACATTGAAACCTCCTTGACAGATGAATTTCAGTCACGTCTGGCTGAAGACGAAAAATTTAGCGCTAGCAGGGAGGCAACCCATGCAATTTGTTGTAATTTCTGTTTTCATATTTTGTGTATACATGTTGTGAACTTTTTAATTTTGTGTGTTATTTTTGTAGGGAAAGGCACAACCGGAGCATTTTAAGACAGATGGAATTGTGTTTGGCAATCAAAGAGGAGAAACAATTCATTAACGATGACTGAATAATGAATGAAATCTTAAGACGCATCCTAATGGATTTATATACCAAACGAATGGCGTATTGCATACACAATTCCGTTGCCTTAATTATTACTTTGATTCGTTTTTTTGTTGTAATTATCTTTATTTTCGTAGATAGGATCCAGACTTTTTGACCTTTCACGATTTCTTTTGTTGTTTAGCTAACAATCGTCCTCTAGAAGAAACTTGTGCTATTATTGTATTCACCCTTTTTCAGGTATTATAAATTCAGCCCGTCATTGCACTTTTGAAGGCATCCATAGTTGAGAAAGAAATACATAAAAAATGGAAGCCACTTCAAGAAGACGAGTTGAGAACATCTGTGTGTTTTGCGTTAGTACTGTTGGTACTAAACCACAATACATAGAAGCAGCACAGGAATTGGGTCGAGTCTTAGCAGCAAGGAATATGCATTTAATATATGGAGGAGGCAATCTTGGACTAATGGGGATCGTTTCAAAAGCCGTACAAGAAGGAGGCAGTCATGTTTTGGGAATCATCCCAAAACCCTTGGCAGAGGCTAATCTTATTGGATCATCAAACGGAGAGGAACTGATCGTGCCAGGTATGTCTGAACGACTGGTAGAAATGATTAACCGTTCTGATGCTTTTATTGCTTTGCCAGGTGGCTTGGGTACATTAGAGGAAATTTTTATAGTTCTATCTTGGGCGAACCTGAACATACACCAGAAACCGCTTGGATTGCTCAACGTTGATGGATTTTATGATTTTCTTTGTGTGTTTCTTGATGATGCTTGGAGAAATGGGTTCGTGTCAAAACCTATGAAAGAACTCCTTTTACTGCTAGGTCTGCTCCAGATCTACTTGACCAACTCATAGCCTATGTACCACAAGTTGACCCTATCATTTCAAAATAAAATGGTCTGATGATGATCGTGGTAAAAAGCGTCGAATTAATCTGGATCTTAACCTTTAAATTTTTTGTAGAGTTTCAGTTAACCAGGTATTATCTTCTTAATTCTCCTTTTATCTTGTTTGTATTGTGTTTTTATTTTTAGTCCAAAATTTTTCGAAAAATACAAAAAAAAAATTAAAAAAATTAATAAAAACAAAGGGCATATGTAAAGCTAGGTGATGGTTTGGTGTCTTCCTTCACTCACTACCTTTTTATAAGGAAAAGCTGTGGAGGCACCTAGATAATCATTCACTTGTAGCGTGTTGTGACAGACTAGTTTGGAGGACTCGTTGTTTATTCCTGACAACAAGCGATAAGAGCCTAAGGGGCTTGGGTATTAAGTAGACATCGCTCCACCTTCCCTCTGGGGAATCTACAACGGGAAGTCCATTCGACAGTTAGTCACACACCAAATTCGTTGGCACGTACCACAAGGTATAAAAAATGTGCGTTCACTTGGTCGCTTGAACCCTTGAGTGGGGAGTCCTAGTTGTGAACAATCCTTCGTCAGCGAGAGCCTTTGAAAAAAAAATGTAAATTATAGTTATATGACCAGTAGAAATGTTTTGTTGTTATGTTGACTAAAAAGATGAAATTGGTAAGAAATAGCTGTGTAAGGAATTTCCACTCCTGAGACGTATTTCAAACCTAATTCAAAACAAGTTAATTTTTGTTTATTCACTTTTGAATTATGTAATCTGTAAATTCTCCATTAAACTGACTAAAATGAATCTTCATATACTTAGTTAGCAGATATTATCAACATACATGGTAACATACAGACATAAGCTAAAATTGAAAAGTTTGTAATATCCAGTACTCTAGTTCATTTGGAGGAAACATCTAAAAAAAATAGTGATGGAATAAAAAAAAAAAAAAATCTGAGATCCGAGTTATTAAGTCTGTAAGGGTATTTTAATACATAGTGCCCTAAAACCAACTGGTTTGGGAGTCATTGGCCCAAAGCTCGTTACATGGATCAAAAATGATGAAAAATTTATATATATGTATATATATCTGAAGTCTGAGTAATTAAGTACTTATGGGTGTTTTAACACCTGATGCCCTAAAGCCAACTGGTTTGGGAGTCACCGACCTAAAGCTCGCTACATAGATGGAAGATATTGTATATAAATAAAAAATAGAGAAAAAAATCAAAGAAAAAATCAGAAAAATCAGAAAATTTATTCCATTACTACAAAAAGATGTGAATTCTGATAAAAACTTTAGGACAAAAATATTACTCTCTTATCAACTTCACTTATGACCGTTGTGGGCAAAAATGAGTTGTTTAATATTTTGTTGGCTGTGTATATGAAGAATGGTAAAAATAATCGGAGAATTTACTTATTCAGTAATTCAAAAGTGAAACAAAACATCTAGTAACTTGGATTAGAAATTTCACCTGATTAGTCACTAACATCTTATTCTCTTTTCGCTTGTCTTTTTGCTTTTGTGTGCATTAGTTTCACTACCTTTTTACTTTTATAAAATGTTTGTGGGTATCATTGCTGTAAACCTTCACGAGACTACAACTCGTCCACTAGGGACACCTAGGGGTTTAAAGGCTTGTTGCATATGCTAAATGCAACGTGATCCCTACGAAGGTGGCTTAGTTAAATGTTATTTTTATGTTATTTTATTTTATATTTTGCTCGAGGACTAGCAAAATGTTAGGTTTGGGGGTGTGATGAGTGGTATTTCTATCACTATTTCCCACTCATTTAAACTAATATTTTGTATAGTTTCTTGAGTTTTGTGAACGTTTTGATGTATTTTGTGTTATTTTGCAGATAAATAAAGTTTTGAAAGCATTGGAGACAATTTGGGGGCAAAATGGACAAAATTGGACAAAAAGGGCAAAATCGTCATTTCAGCGTCGCGACGCTGAAGCCTTGCGCGTCGCGACGCCCAGCGTGCGCCGAATCTGCTAAAATGCACCGGGTCCACAAATCAGAATCTGAGAAAAGTTTGACTTTGCTAACATGCGCCGTGCCACGTGTCACCATCACAACGGAGATGCTAAAATACGCCGTGCCACGTGTCAACATCCTAGGGTGCCGACAGTCATCATCGCCACGTGTGCCACGTGTCATCCTACGTGTCGCCACGTCATCCGGTCAACCGAGTCAACGATCCATGTGTCATGCCACATCATCAGCCACGTCAGCAAGTCAACCGAGTCAACATGCCACGTCACCATCAGCCAATCACAGCGCGACACGTGTCGAAATCTTATTCGTCTGACGGCCACCGCCCCACGTGTCGCCACGTCGCCTTCCACATCATCAGCGTGACGCAAGCAATGACGTCATGAACAGTTGACACGTCAGCGTGACGCAAGTAATGACGTCATGAACAGTGCCACGTCATCGGATAAGATACTGAGCCGACCAACCAGCGCGTGACACGTGTCGAACTGTACCCAGCGTCGCGACGCTGGACCCTTACTCGAGCCTATAAATAGAGATCGAATTTTCAGTTTTCATTACACCTTTCTCTCTCTTTTCTTAGTTCTAAATTGAGAGCTTCTCTCTCTAGAATATTTTAGTTTAAGTTTTGTAAATATTTTTAATTACTTTTTAATAGTAATAGTAATTTTACTTTCTTACTTCTTACAATTTTTACTATTTACTATGTGTAGGTAACTTTTCACCGCTAAGGTAAAAAGGTAATTCTTTTACTATTTCTATTTAGATTAATCTCCCTAAAATATAATATATAAACTATTTATAACCGGACTTAATAAGGATACCGCCAGATTGGTCGGTTGGTTATTAAATAATTATTCCGCCTTTATGGCTGTGGTTTATTTTTGTTCCGCCTTTATGGCTGGTATATTTCTGTTCCGCCTTTATGGCTGGTTTAATAACAAATATTACCGCCTTTATGGCTGGTTGATAAAATTATCACAAGTATATATTATATTTTATGGGAGATTTCTAATTAGTATTTAGTAGAAGTTAATTCCTTTTTTCTTAGCATTTTATTTATTTTTCTGCATTTACATTTTAGTAATTTTTATCTTTGTTTTACTAGTCCTAACTATGTGTTGTAACTAAGTTAGTATACTAGGGTGTGATGATTTCTAATATCACCGTATTAAAAAAGGGTTAGATTATAGTTTGGGTAACTAAAAGAATTATTTGTTGAGTCATAACCTTAATGCCTTTTTATTAACTGATCACTAATAAAATTGATTAGATAAAACTTAAAATGAACTAGACATAGAGATTTTAAGTTTAAAGACATTATACTCAACAACCCACGATCTTCCTTAAGGATAGATAAACCTTTAATAGATTTCCTTACATGATAGGAATATACCTGTCGGGCGGGGGTAGTCTTAATTGGAACTTAACCTTAATGAATCTAGGTAATTTAATTGACATAGACATATGGTTCAATTGGATTATACTAGGTATTTGTAAATGATCATTCGGAAGAGGCTTTTACATAATTTAGTGTTCCAGATTAATAATTCAATATTTTACCCAACTTTAATATAACTACTTCATCTTTTAATAGATATTAGAAAGATTCACAACCCTAGATCTTTGAGTCTTTTATTTTCTTAGTATTTTCTTTTGTCTTTTTATCTTTTTATTTATTTAGCAAATCTACAAATCAAATCATTCAAGCAATCAATTCCCTTCTCCCTCAATTAGATATTTGTAAATAAATAGTATCAACAATTAATAACAATAGTATGAATTAAGTCCTCGTGGGATCGATATTTTTATACTACTTGAACGATACGTGCGCTTGCGTTATACGTGTGTGTTTACACCGGTCAAATATATATTGAACGTCTTGAATTGTTCGAGAAATTTCAATATGTTTCTGATGAAACGTGGATAGAATATTTTGAATGGTTCAAAGATATTCTATTTGGAGTGTTGAAAACTATATTTTTTTAAAATTCATCGTGAGTCTTTGAATTGTTCAAGGATGTTTGATATGATCAAACATATGAATTTTTGGCATTTAGTTCTAAAGTTATTTAATGAATGTGATTCTTACTCAATATGATTCTTCTACGATTCCATCGTGATGGAATTGGTCAGTGGGAGAAATCTAATCTTATATGATTTGATTCGTTTGATATTGAGTGTTACCGAATTAGTTTCAATACTCTTGGGGATATGCTCCGATAACACTAATTCATCATTTTAATTAATGTTCCATTAGTTTCTACAGTTACGTATATGATATGTATAGGTAGAAAATTCGAATCTTAAAAGGTTTGAGATTTGAATCTTTCTTTTGTATAATGGTTAAATAATTGAAAAGTACTTGCACCTTGTAGGTACAAGTAAAAGTTTATCATTTATTCTATTTAATAGAATATTTTATTCTATTTGATAGAATATCTTTTCTACGATCCCGAGTAATAGAATTATTTTATTACTTGGTGTGTAACATTAGATGTTGACAATTGCAGAAAATACTTGACTTAATAAAGTCAATTGTGAGAATGATAAACTATAAATGGAACTACGTAATTAATAAGATGAAAAGGCCCTTAGAGATCTTCCATATAAGTATAATAAGATGTCATAATCATTTAAAAAGTATTTGATACTTAGTAGTTCTGCTGTTTTCTTATTGAAGAAAATTATCCTATAGTAGTTCTGTTGTTTTCTTATTGAAGAAAATTATCCTATAACTTATAGTGGGAGCGATATTTGATATCGATTTCGGAAGTTAGCATTAAACCATAGATCTAAGATTGTTTATAGCTTACTACGATCAAGTTCGGAACTTGATTGAGCTTTCGTTATGAATCGTTCATAAAATTTGCAAATTGTTTGCACATCAAAAGAAAAGTGAGCCTATTAAAAGTTTGACCTTTATAGTATGACAGTGAGAAAGGTTATACTTAACAATCTATTGTAGATTATGAGAAAACTTGTCTCTAGTCGCACTAATTGAACAATTAAGAATCTATTGGTTAATGTTGATATTAAACTATGTATTTTGGCTAAAGAATGCAAAATGGAATTCCTGAATGGTTTCTTCAAATAAGAGATCCATTGTGGTTTCTTTATTTGAAGAGTTCATTCTAGAATGGCCATGAAGTTTGTATTTTGCTAAGATCACAGTTTGATATACTAGCTTATACAGGCTACTGTAGACTGAGGTAAGCTTTCCGAAAATCTGTGTTCTCTAATTTTGATACAATAGATTGTCTAATTTTATCAAAGCATAGAGAATACATATTTGATAGTAGGGTCAGTGGGAGCGTACAAATTTCTTTCTAGTGTTATATATTCTAACGACATTATTATTATTGATGTAATAATGAGATGTTTGTAAGGTAAAACGTTTACCTAAGTCTTTTTTTCTCCGTGAAAGTAGTGGGAGTAGTCTCTGTTATATTTGATATAAAGTTTCATATATGATATAAAACTAAGAGACTTATGAGATACTCCCATTAGTCGTGCATTAGATATGATCTAACAAAGGACACATCAAAACTATCTGTGTGACAGTTAGTATAACTGTTTCACAGTTAGTGTGTCTTTCATATATAATATTCATCTTTCGTAAATGATGGTTCCTTTATCGAAAGAGAAATTGGTTAGAATGTCTAGTCAATTTTATGCTTTATAGGATGATGGCATAATGAATACTATATTATGTACGATTAAAGATATCAATTTAATTGTAATTTTTATGAGTTATTTTGATATGTTGTAGACCATAGGATGTGTCTTGAAACATGTTACTTGTTATCTTTGAGATATTAAGAACAAGTTTCTTATTCATAGAGAATATAATCCGCAAACATTAGGGTCAAATTAGTTTTGAGTCTAATTATGACGTTAAATGGTCTACGTCATATAAAGTCAGAAAAGATGCAGTGGGAATGTCACGGTTGTTCTACTGAATCAGTAGAATTAGTTGTAACTTATAAAGTATTGACTTATGAAGTTGTATAGTGACCTTATAGATTAAAATTTTTGATATTAGTATTGTGTTTGCGGTTGTCTACATAGTATTTTGGATTTGATCTCTAAATACATAGACAACTTAATAGTTATAGTACAATAATGATATCGCATCTAAGTCATATTGATGTAGAACTTGGGTTCTATAAAATATGAATGATGATGGTTAAAGGAAACGATTGGGTTTGTTTGACAAACTCAATTTATTATAGCGGGCTTACTTGTTGTTGCCTACCTTTTGAGTGCTAGGTGAGCTCTTGAGGGCCATGAGTATGTGATACACATTGAGATGTGTATATGATACCGTGGATTGGCACTAGAGCAAGTGGGAGAAATTGTTATGGTTGATGCTCGGAGTGCAAATCCGGATCGTATTTATGTCCGATTCATGAATACGAACAATGCATTTTTCCATAATAATACTTATTTAATGGTAGCATCTATTGTCTTTTATATACGTATTCGATCTAATTACGATTAGATGTCTAATTATGATTGGATTGAAATTAAATCTGATTTAGTGATACATGTATATTAGACAAAGACCATAGGATTTACAATGTAGTGCGCAATTACAACGTAGTTTGTAATTGACATTGGGAAGCGTCATTATAAGTTGTATATCCTTAAATAAAGTTCATGGTCAAGATTTACTAACACGGGTCGGTTAGTAAAATCCGCTGAGACCAGTACATGCCGTATATCAAAACTTGGTCTGATGGTTTATCCTAATGAACCATGAGTCTCGGGAGACTCGTATAGTCATGTAGGTGTTTATTTGACAAACACT